>CAKNYM010047137.1:80503-108862 GCA_932195095.1 Andricus curvator | reverse complement strand
TAACTAAAATTAAACATAACATTAAATGTTGCACGTGAGCTTCATACTAGTCTTATTATAGACATGTGCGGTTATGTTCATTTTAGTTTTAGTTAGTCAAATAAAATCTTTGCCATCGCGACACAATTGTTATATATCGGTTAACGAAAGACTCGCGGACCCACGTGTTGCTGCGTGTTGCCAGCCGGCATGCTCTGTTCATTTGTATTGCACAGTCTACAAACATTTGTGATATGTACCACGCATGCGTCAGAAGAGAGAGCCAGGAGTGTCGCCGCTTTGGACCAAAAGCGCATGCGCGCACTCCGTAAAAGTATACTTTTACGGCCGTGGCCGGAAAAATACCCCCTCCGACAAACGAGAACTTCGCGTCCCACAAACGCGCACAGAAAGGTACGAAAACCGTGCGGTTTTGCATAAAATATATTCCATAAATATTCTGGGATAATTAAACTTTCTAACCTCAAAATCTGACAACTAGCTTTACTTTTACAAAAATAATAGATCGTATAAATATGCGAATATATGTAATATTACTTATCCAATTAACACAATAGTTTGTCTTGATATCTTTTTCGAAAAACAAGAGTACTGACATATTTTATGTGATATTTGTAATCCGATAGGAGGTCCGTCATAGACAGAGAAATTCAAAAATCAACTCCGATCAAACCGTTTAATAAACTAGAGCAAAAGATTTTTCCCCTAAATCGAGATTTTGTCAGTTTTCCTACAGACACTCTCGTTATCCGATAGTTAAACTCTTATTTTCAGTAAAAATTTATTTATTTTCAATCGCATGTAAACAAGTGGAATTCATCCCTAAAAATCGCCGCGTTTAGGCAACAGATGGCGCCAGGCTGTTTCCGCGGCCGTACTCAATAACTTCAACTGTTTTGTAGAAAATTCGTCTTTTAAGCTTGAAACTTCAATAATTTGGTGGAAAATTGAACTATTTGGTTGAAAACTCGTCTTTTTTGGTAGATAATGAATATTTTTGGTAGATAATTAATATTCTTGATTGAAAATTCGTCTTTATATCTTTATATTGGTTGAAATATCAACTATTATACTTTTTGTTGAGAATTAATCTTTTTAGGTTGAAAATTCAACTACTTGATTAGAAATTCAACTATTTTGTTCAAAAGTCGTGTTTCTTTTGTTGAAAATTAATTTTTCAACCAAAAATTTAACTATTCCAGTTGAAGATTCGTAATTTTATTTTATAATTCATCTCTTTGGTTGACAGTTTAACTATTTTGGTAGAAATTTAATCTTCTTGGTTGAAAATTGATCTGTTTTGGTTAAAAATGCAATTGTTTGGTTGAAATATCAAATGTTAAATTCCACTATTTGCTTTTAAATGTACTTTTATATTAAAAATTCTACTGTTTAAAAAAAAATTCATCTTGAAAATTCAACTTTTTTTTGCAGATATTTCGTCCTTTTGGCTTTAAAATTAAATAATTTTGTTGAAAATGTATATATTTTGTTCAAAATTCATCTTTTTTGGTGGACGTTAATCTTCTTGCTCGAAAATTAATCTTTTTGATTCAAAAATTTAACAAAATTTGTTGAAAATACATTTTTTTGACTGAAAATTTAACTATTCCATGTTAGCTTGTAACTTTATCCTACATATTAAATAAGTTGCAAATTCGTCTTTTTTGATAAAACATTAATCTTCTTGGTCAAAAATTCATGATTTTGGTTGGAAATTTAACATTTTTGTTGAAAATTCGATTTTTTCTTCAAAGTTTGTTTTTATCAAAGTTTTTAACTGAAAATTTAACTATTCCATTTTTCGTTGAAAATTATTTATCATGCATATTGTGCAAGTTAAACATTCAACTTTTTGGTAGAAAATTCATGTATTTTGTTGAAAAGTCGTTTTTTGGGTAGAAAATGATTCTTGTTTATTGAAAATTTAAGTTTTTGGTTGAAAAATCCCATTTTTGGGTAGAAAATTCAACTTTTTTGTAGATAATTCGTCTTCGTGGCTTTAAAATTAAATAATTTTGTTGAAAATTTATGTATTTTGTTCTAAATTCATCTTTTTTGGTGGACATGAATCTTCTTGGTCGAAAATTAATCTTTTTGGCCCAAAATTTAACAAATTTTGTGAAAATACATTTTTTTTGTCTGAAAATTTAACTATTCCATGTTAGGTTAAAACTTTATATTATATATTAAATAAGTTGCAAATTCATCTTTTTTGATAAAACATTAATCTTCTTGGTTGAAAATTCATCTTTTTGGTAGAAAATTCATGTATTTTGTTGAAAAGTCGTTTTTTGGGTAGAGAATTAATCTTGTTTATTGAAAATTTAACTTTTTGATTGAAAAATCATATTTTTGGGTAGAAAATTCAACTTTTTTGTAGATATTTCGTCCCTTTGGCTTTAAAATTAAATAATTTTGTTGAAAATTTATGTATTTTGTTCGAAATTCATCTTTTTTGGTGGACATGAATCTTCTTGGTCGAAAATTAATCTTTTTGGCCCAAAATTTAACAAATTTTGTGAAAATACATTTTTTTTGTCTGAAAATTTAACTATTCCATGTTAGGTTAAAACTTTATATTATATATTAAATAAGTTGCAAATTCATCTTTTTTGATAAAACATTAATCTTTTTGGTTGAAAATTTATCTTTTTGGTAGAAAATTCATGTATTTTGTTGAAAAGTCGTTTTTTGGGTAGAAAATTAGTCTTGTTTATTGAAAATTTAACTTTTTGGTTGAAAAATCCTATTTTTGGGTAGAAAATTCAACTTTTTTGTAGATAATTCGTCTTCCTGGCTTTAAAATTGAATAATTTTGTTGAAAATTTATGTATTTTGTTCAAAATTCATCTTTTTTTGGTGGAACATTAATCTTCTTGGTCGAAAATTAACCTTTTTTTTTGTGTTAAAAAATTTTATTTTTCTGAATATTTAACTATTCCATTTTTTGTTGAAACTTTATATTGCATAAGTTGAAAATTCAACTATTTGGTAGAAAACTCATGTATTTTATTGAAAATTCGTCTATTTTGGGTACAAAAAATTCACCATTTTGGTTGAGGATTCAGCTATTTAGCTAGCATTTTAGGCTATGAAGTCTGTACTTAATATCAGTTAAATAACTAGTGAAATTTGTGTGATTGCAGCATCTGCGAATGACACTGAATGACCAAGGACACTGTCGGGTGCAGCACCTTTGCTTCCCTGCAATTTACGACATGCTCGAACACTTTCGACAAAATGCCATACCACTAGAATCCGGAGGAACAGCCGATGTCACGCTGACGGAGTACGTTGTATCGAATCCTGCTGGTAGAACTGCTACACATCATGGAGCAGCTGCTGGAGCCGTTCAGCAAGCACAAGAAAGAAGGCCTGTCGCTGCTCCGGAGCCAAGAGAAGTAAGAGTCAGCAGCGGAAGTCTAACACCTCTTGAGTGAGCACGAGTGGCCGACTCCCACAGTCTGAAGTTTGATCTACAGACAGTGAGTAGATAAGAAGCTAAAGGAGACGAGCCCCTTAAGATCATTCGTAGTCATTTGGCCCATTTAGGGGCCGTACTTAAATTACGTAACGGATTATAGGCCCTCTCTGAGACCCCCCCACACTCTTTCTGTTTCAAGAACACACTTTTTCACCTTTTCTCAAGAACCCAATAAGAAAATTCAAGTATTTTTGGTTGAAAGACCATTATTTTTGGTTAGAAATTCCACTATTTATTTGAACATTTAATTCTTTTGTTGAAAATTCATCTTTTTTGGTTTAAAACTTAACTGTTTTGTTGGACATTCGCCTTTTTGGATAGAAAATTGTATCCAAGAAAGATGAATTATTCCTTTTAAAACAGATGAAATAAAAAAAAACTTCAAAAAAATAGTTAGATTTTCACCCAAAGAAGATTCCAGTTCAATTCCCAACACCAAAATGAGAATTGTAAACTATAAGTTAATTTTATGCTAAATAGTCGAATTTTTAACCAAAAAGTGTGACTTTTTAACAAGATTGTTAAATTTTCAACCAAACAGTTGAATTTTTGTCCAAGAAAAATGAAAATTATACTAAAACATGTGAATTTTTAAATCAAAAAGACAAATTTTCAAAAAAAGAGTTGAATTTTCATCCAAAAGGATTTCAATAGACTTTTCTACAGAAAAATAAAAATGTTACACAAAAAGTAACTTTTCTAGGAAATAGTTGAATTTTCAACAAAACAGCTGCATTTTTGTCCAAGAAAGATGCAATATTTCTACTGAAAAAGATGTACTTTTAAATTAAAAAAACAAATTTTCAGAAAAAATATTTGTCATCCAAAAATGATTTCAGTTGACTTATCAGCAAAAAAAATATGAATTTTAAACAAAAGATTAATATTATACGAAAAGAGTTGAATTTTTAAGCCAAAAAGACGAATTTTTAACAAAAAAGTTGAATTTGCACAAAAAATGATATATTTTTAAGAAAATTGTTAAATTTTCAACCAAATTATAAAATTTATAATTAAAAAGATAATCTGCAGGAGAAAGTTTCTGCGAATTTGCAAAAATTACGTACATGAGTGAAGGAGTCTGAAGTTTGATCTACCGACAGTGAATAGATAAGAAGCTAAAGGAGACGAGCCCCTTAAGATCATTCGTAGTCATTTGGCCCATTTAGGGGCCGTACTTAAATTACGTAACGGATTATAGGCCCTCTTTGAGGCATACTCTTTCTGTTTAAAAATTCCACTATTTATTTGAACATTTAATTCTTTTGTTGAAAGTTCATCTTTTTTGGTCTAAAACTTAACTTTTTTTTTGGACATTCGCCTTTTTGGATAGAAAATGCATCCTTTTTCATCGAAAATTCCTCATTTATGGTAGAAAAGTCAAATACTTTGTTGAAAATTCGTATCCTTTGATTGAAAGTTCAACTATTTGGTTGTTAATGCAACTATTTAGTTGACATTTTTTTTTAATTCAACTATTTCGTTGAAAATTCATCTGTCTTAGTTGAGAATGATTTTTTTTTGTTCAAAATTCACCTTTTGAGGTTGATAATTCAACTGTCTTTTTAAAAAATTGTCTCATTGGCTTGAATTATGCACTAACAAATTTTCACGTCAGCTATTGATTTCAAATTGAAATTTTTAAGTTTCAAGTTTTGGAAAATGTGAATTTTTAAAGGTTTCAAGAGAAGAAAAAAGAATCCGGAAGAATCTAAGACTATTTGTCTAATTGTGCAGAATTCGTTTTAAAATTAGAAAAAAATCCAATAATTTTAAAAGGTATTTAGAAGGTTTAGGGATTTAAGACAATTTTAAAATAAAATTTAAGGAAAAATTCGAATCATTTTAAAACATATTTAGAAGTTTTAAAAATATTCAAAAATAATTATAAATTTGAAAATATTTCAACTTTAAAACCAAATGTAAGTTTTGGAAGATTTCGAAGGTTTTTAAGAATTTTGAAAGTTTTAAGAATTTGTTTGGTTTAGGATTCAACTGAACATTCGTCTTTTTTGGTTGAATTCAACTGTATTTTCTCAAAAATTAATTATGTATTTTTTATTCGATATTTAACTATTTTGTCGGATGTTCGTTTTTTTTAAATCAATTCTTTTAACTGAAAATTTCATTTTTCCATTTTTTTTTTTTGGAAATTCATATTTTTTAGTTGAAAATTAATGTATGTTGTTAAAAATTCGTCTTTTTTGGTAGAAAATTAATGTTGTATGAAACTTCATCTTTTTGGTAGAAAATTCAATTATTTGGTTAAAAATTATTTTTGTTCTTAAAATTGTTTAAAATTAACTTTTTTTTTTGTAAATTCATATTCTCAGGTTAAAAAATTAAACTTATAGAAAATGTGTCTCTTTTTGTAAAAATTTCATATATTTTTATTAAAAATGCAACTAGTTAAAAAATATATTTTTTTTCTGAAGATTCAACTATTTTGTTTAAAATTTGTCTTTAAAACAAAAAAAAATAAACAAAACGGAAATTTTCAAAATTTTTAAACAAAATTTAGAAGCGTTTTCAGAATTTTGAAAGATTTCAAGAGAATAAAAAAGTTTCCTTAAGATTTATGGGAAAATTTCATATGATTTTTTATTTTGAAAAATTCATTCTAAGAGAAAATTGAAAAATGTTTCAAAATATTTCTAATAGTTGCAAGTTTGCAAGATTATAAAATTTTAGAAAAAGTTCGATTAAGTTTAAGAGATAATTAGAAGTTTCGAAAAGATTCAAGTATAATTTTGAACTTGTAAAGATTTTTAAAAAATTTAAGCAAAATGTAGATTTTTGAATTTATGTACGTAATTTTTAGTTTCCAAAAATGTTTTACTAGTTATTGCTAGTAGAATTAAGCAGGGTGTCCGAGAACTTCATTTTCAAAATTCCCTTATTTTTCCTTGCCTAATTTTTCATTTTCCTTGATCATTAACATTCAAATACCAACATTTTAATCTTGAAATACTTTTAACATATAATCTTTGATAAACGGAATAAAACAGTAGTTCAGATACAAATTTAAAATTTTAAAATTTATTTTAAACAAAAAATGTATTTTCTACTATAAAAGATGGCTTTTTAACAAAATACTTGAATTTTCAACAAAATAATTAAATTTTTAACATAATAGTTGAATTTTCAACCTAAAAATATAAATTTCCAACAAAAATTGTCATAGTTTATATTTCAATAAAAAAATATGAAATTTAAACAAAAAAAAGTTTTTTAAAACCAAAAAGACGAAGTTTCTCTACAAAAATTGAATTTACAAACAAAAAATGAGACTTCAGCAAGAAATTCTTTTTCCACGAAACGGATGCATTTTTACCCCACAAAAATGAAATTTTAAATCAAGAAAATTATTATTTTTTACTAAAAAAAAGACTTTTCCACTAAACAGTTAAGTTTTTAACCGAAGACATTCAATAAAAAAATTTTTTTTTAACAATTTAGTTTAACTTTTACCCAAGTAGTTGAATTTTCAATTTAAAAAGAAGCATTTTTACCCAAAAAGGATGACTTTTTAACAAAATTGTGGAATTCTCTACCCAATAGTTGCATTTTTATCCAAAAAAGATGAAATTTCTCTTGAACCAGATGAATGTTTATTTAAAAAGAAAACAAATTTTAAAAAAATAGTTGAATTTTCACCCAGAACAGATTCTAGTTGACTTTTCAAGATGAAAATATAAATTTCTTAACAAAAAATAAGTTTCTACGAACAAAAATGAATTTTTCGTCCAAAAAGACGACTTTTTTCAACCAAAAGGGATGATTTTTTAACGAAATAGTTGAATTCTCTACCAAATAGTTGAATTTTTATCCAAGAAAGATGAAATTGGTACTAAAACAGATGAATTTTTAATATAAAAAGGATACATTTTTTTTAAATTTGAACTTTCATCCAGAAAAGCTTTCAGTTCATTATTTAACACAAAAATATGAATTTTAAACAAAAAGTAAATTTTCTACGAAATAGTTAAATTTTCAACAAAGCAGTAGAATTTTCAACCAAAAGTATGACTTTTTAACAAAATAGTATTATTTTCAACCAAACAGTGGCATTTTTATCCAAGAAAAATGAAAATTCTACTAAAACAGATGAATTTTTAAATCAAAAAGACAAATTTTCAAAAAAAGAGTTGAATTTTCATCCAAAGGGATTTCAATTAACTTTTCTACGGAAAAATAAAAATGTTAAACAAAAGTAAATTTTCTAGGAAATAGTTAAATTTTCAACAAGACAGTTGCATTTTTGTCCAAGAAAGCTGCAATATTTCTACTAAAAAAAGATGATCTTTTAAATTAAAAAGGCAAATTTTCAGAAGAAATATTTTTCATCCAAAAAATATTTCAGTTGACTTATCAGCAACAAAATATGAATTTTAAACAAAAGGTTAATATTATACGGAGAGTTGAATTTTAAACCCAAAAAGACGAATTTTTAACAAAACAATTGAATTTGCAAAAAAAAAAAAAAGATGTCTTTTTAAGAAAATTGTTAAATTTGCAACCAAATAATAACATTTCTAACCAAAAAGATAATCTTCAGGAGAAAGTTTTTGCGAATTTTCAAAAATTACGTACTTGAGTGAAGGACCCCCTACCGTAACAAATCGTAACAAAATGTCTCACCCCCCCCCCCTTGAGGTGTTGTGTAGTTTAAGTACGGTCCCTTTATTTATTTCGATCGAGATATGAGAAAATCTTACAATTACAGATTACAAAAAATTACTAAAGATTTCAAAAGGTTTCAGAATATTTAAAATATTTTAAAATATTTAAAAGGGGTTTGAAAATTTTACAAAGATTTCAAATATTTAAAAAAGGCGTGTACACCAGATTTCAATTATTTCACAAAGCTTTTAAAACTTTTTCAAAGATTTGTAAAAGAGTACAGTACACCAGATTTCAAAGATTTAAAAACATTTTGAAGATTTGAAACGATTTCAAAAGGTTTCAAAATATTTTAGAAGATTTGAAAAGATTTCAATAATATTTCAAATAATTCAATGATTTCAAAGAATAAAAAATATTTCACAAACAAAGTTTTGAAAAATTTCACAAATATTTTAAAAAAATTTACAAAAATTTCAAAGATTTCACAAAAATTGCACAAAGATTTCGAACATTTCATAAAGATTGCAAGCATTTCAAAGATTTGAGAAAGGCGTGTACACCAGGTTTAAAAGATTTCGAGCATTTCCAAAGATTTTAAAACTTTCCAAAGATTTCATAAATTTCAAAGATTTTAAAAAGTTTATAGTAAACCAGATTTCTAAGATTTCAAAAGATTTTACAAAATTTGCAAAAATTAATGTGGAAGATTTTAAGGATTTTTTTATTTGGCAGGATTTTAAAAAAAATTTAGGAAAAACTTTATGAAAAATTCGAATAATTTTAAAAGATGTTTAGAAGTTCTGAAAAAATTTCAAAATTAATTTAAAATGTAAAACTACATGTAGATTTTTCAAGATTTTAAAATAAAATTTTGAAGCATTTTAAGGATTTTTAAACTATTTACAATCAAAATAATTTAACTTTTGATTTACGAAGTGTGCAGCTCATAAAAAAATGTAACTGTTCAATGTTTAATATTTCTAGCTTAAAATTGCTTAAAACGATATAATTTTGAAAATCTTTTAATTCAATGATTGATTATTTAATTTCGAGCATTCAAAATGATAACGTGGATTTATATTTCTAGAACGGATTCTGCATCTTTGTTTGTACTCTACAATTTATAAAAGTTAAAAAATTTTAATTTGGCAGTTTTAATTTGGCAAATTTTAATTTGGCAGTGTTTGTAGCTTCTATTTTATACGTGTCAATTATTGATCATTTGAATACAAAATTTTTGAATTAAAAAACTTTCAAACTTCAATTTTAAATGTTTAAAATGTAAGAGTTTCACTTTGGGTGCTTTAATTTGCAGCTCAGTTTTTATTACTTCAAATGGAAAAATGTTTAGCCTTAGAGTTCGAATGTTTTAATTTCATAGACCGCGAAAAATATTTGCGAACCGGGGAAAAAACCGGGAATTTTTTTCTTTGATTAAAACGGCCACCCTGTGGGACTTTAAGTGTAGAACCTGCCTGATTTGGAATAGATTCGGTCTAAAGATTCTCTTCAAATTTTTTTTCAAAGGAATGTTTCTAATCTAGTTGATGAACTTTGCAGGTTCAGACTTATGGCGGGGCTATAAGAATACGAGCTGAGTCTCTGGAACGACTGGAACAGCAAACTTTGAATTTGGAACAAGCCGCAGCAGCAAGTGGAAGAGCTGTGCAAAACGCCTACAGTTTTCTTTGACGCTGGATGCGCAGCAATTTACCACCAGGATATCATCCGGTTAGTTCTCCAGACTGAAATTTCCCGTTTCTGGAAATCAAAGATAGATTTAAACCCAGTGTTATTTGCTTCCAAAGTCAAAATGTATTTCTATTCTTGTGTGATAAGGAAACAAGAAACGGTAGAGCTGAACCAAATTTATAGAAGAAATGAATGCAAATAAGAATACTAATACAGGGTGTCTACTCACCTGGAAAACCTGGAATTGTCAGGAAATTTTTATATACTTGGAAAAATCTGGAAATGTCAGGAATTTTTTTTTTTTAATTGCAATATAAAACGAAATTACAATGTTTTTTCATTCGTCAAAGTAACTTTCATAGTACTTGAATTATACTGATTTAAATCAAACTTTTTTTGTCATTTTCACTAATTTGAGGAAAATATATATCATTCAGAGTGTTAATCTGTTAAATATGCACTAAGTTTTAAGTATGACGATAAAATAAATATTTGTTTTAATAACTATTGAAAATCATGGACTTTAGGAACAAATTAAGAAATTATAATTTTTTTACAAGGATCACAGTACAAAAGGAGCTCAAAAACGGGAAATAGGGTAATTTTTCCACGAAAAAGAGGATAAGCATTAATTTTTACATTTAGAAAAGAAGAAACAATCTTTTTATAAGAAATGTTGTATTTCTAAGTAATGCTAAATGATTTTTGAAAAATTTCTGACATTAAAGAATTTTTTTTCACAAATTGGATATAGTAACAAGAAGATGATCACAGTTGGATTTTTTAAAAATCTTATAAATTTCCTATTGAGAGGTCTACTAATTTTCCAAAAAGCATTATTTAACAATAGCGACCCGTTTTCGAAAAAATCGACTTTTTTCAAAAATTTTGTTTTATGGATTGAAATGTTTATTTATTAAATTCTCATGTTTTATTCGACATTGGGAAATTAAATAAAATCCAACTGTTGGAAGCTCAGTGTTTAATTTTCTTCAATTTTCAACAATAGAATTTTTAACCGTTGAAAATTCAATATTCTTCAATTATCAAGAATAGAATTTTCAACTGTTAAAAATTCAGTTCTCAATTTTCTTCAGTTTTCAACAATTGAATTTTCAACTGTTAAAAATTCAGTTCTCAATTTTCAACAGATCATAATTCAATTTTCAATTCTCTTAAATTTTCAACAGTATAATTTTCAACTGTTGAAAAACTCCATTATCAATTTTTTACAATTTTCAACTGTTCATAATTCAATTTTCAATTCTTTTCAGTTTTCAAAAATTGAATTTTCTACTGTTGATATTCCAACTATAAATTTTCAACAGTTGAAAACTCAATACTCTTCAATTTACCAACAATAGAATTTTTAACTGTTCAAAATTTAGTTATCAATGTTCTTTAATTATCAACAATAGAATTTTCAACTGTTAAACATTCATTTATCAATTTTAGACAATAGAATTTTCAACTGTTCAAAATTAAATAATCAATTTTCAACAGTTAGTAGTTACATTTTCAATTCTTTTTAATTTTTTTCAATTTTCAACAGCTGAAAATTCAATATTCTTCAATTATCAATAATAGAATTTTCAGCTTATGAAAATTCAGTTATCAATTTTCCTCAATATACGACAGTTGAAAATTCAATTTTCAACAATTGAATTTTCAGTCTTTAATTTAAAACAATTGAATTTTCAACAATTCATAATTAAATTTTCAAATCTTTTCGATCAATATTCTTCTATTTTTAACAATTTAATTTTCAACTGTTGAAAATGCAATGAATAATTTTCTTCAGGTTTCAACAGTTAATCAATTTTCAATTCTCTTCTATTTTCAACAATTGAATTTTCTACTGTTGATAATTGAATTATCAATTTTATTCAATTTTCAACAGTTGACAATTAATTGTTCTCCAATTTTAAACAGTTGAATATTCGATTTTCATTTTTTTCTGTTTTCAATAATTTATTGAATTTTCTTATGTTAAAAATCAAAGAAAATTGATAATCGAATTTTCAACAGTTGAAAATTCAATTGTTGCAAATTAAAGAAAATTGAATTTAATAAATAAACATTATTCAAATGTAGCATATTTAAAGAGAAAATGGGAAGTTTTTTCAGAATAGGGAAAACAAGAGGAATTTGTCGAAAACGGGGAAATGAAGGGGAATAGGGGAAAAACTGTGATCCCTGTTTTTTGTATTATTAATTTATTTAATTTTTCGCTGGTGGTAATTAATAACTAATTAATAGAGTAATCCAACAAATATTTTTTCTCTAAAATGGCTCCCTACAAATTGTTCCTTTTGGTGCCGAAATGTCCCCTGATTTTTAGTAGTATTTTAAGAAATATTAGGAGTCTCTCAAGCCCATTTTTTCAAAAAAATTGTTTATTTTATTTTAATTGCCGTTGTTAACCGATTATTTTACTTTAGAATACATCCATTGTTTTATTTTTAGTCAAGTGAATCTCCCAGATTTTTTAGAGAGTTAAAACAAAATATTTAGAGGTCTTGCAAACCCATTGTTGCAAAAATAATGTTTTTTAAAATTTAATTTTCGCTATTGATGGATTATTTTACTTTGTCATACAAGAATTTTACTCTTTCGTATGCGAAATAAAAATAATCAGTCAACAGCGGCAATTAAAATAAAATAAGAAGTTTTTTTGCAAAAATGGGCTTGAGTGTGCCCTAAATATATTTTTTAAATTCTGTTAAAAATCTGGGTGGTGTGTGTAATTAAAATAAAATAAGCATTTTTTTCAATTTCTTTTTTAAATTCTTCCAAAATTCAGAGGAAATTTTTACACCAAAGAAACAATTTGTAGGGTATCCATTTTAGGAGAAAAAGTCTTTTTTTTTGGACCTCCCTAATCTTTTTGAGAATATCCTGTAATAATTTGTCAAAGCTTCCTAAATTAAAGACCTTAATCAAATTCCTAAAAACTTGTAATAAAATGAAATTACTTGTCCTTTTATAAAGTTACTTTCGCAAATAAAAAAAAATTATTTATTTTCAGATATGAATACAACAATTTTTACCCATTTAGATATTAACTGGACTGAAAAATAAAACATTCTTTATAATAAACTCGCGAAATTGTATACATATTCCTATTTTTTTTATGTTAAGTACTTTCAGATTCCTCTGAAAAATGCAATACTTAATACTTAAATGGCTCCTTATTTTTTTCAGGATTTGAGTAGACACCCTGTAATAGAAAAGGTCATTTGCATTCAGCTTTTGGTGGAATTTGGTTCATTCAGACACACTTTGAAGAATCATCTTTAGACTGCAGAAAATGTAATGCAAGCTCTGAATAGAATCTAAAATCATGTTCAAAAATCGCAAAATTAAGGATGAATCCTTATCACAAAACGTTAAATACTTTGTTTAAAAAGCTCAAGGTGGCCGCTGGACCGGAAAACCGGGAAATGACAGTGAATTTATTTTTCGACCGGGAATTTTACAAATGTTTAGAAGAAAAATCTGTCCAAGTTCGATTTCAGTTTACAATTCGTATTTCGAAAATCTTTCACTTTAAAAATTTTCCATTTTAGATTTTTATTTTTAAGCGAAAATTTTTAATTTAAAGAATTTTAAAATACAGTCTTGAAGATTTAAACAATTAAAAATTAAAATCAATAAATTATTTTTAAAATGGATCTGTACTAAGTATTAAAAAGTGAACAATAATTGATTTGACAAAACGATTCTAAATCCGTTCAAAATTTAAGAATTTCCAGGTTTTAACGTTAACAATTAAACTGTTTCAATTCGAAAATCTTAGTCATTAAAAAAATGTAAACGTCCGATTGAAACTTTATAAACTATTTTCAACTTAAAAATAACTTCATAATAATATATTCGTAATTAAAGGCTTTCATTAAATTCAAAATATCGTTTCAGTCTAAAATATTCAATTTTTAACCCATTCAATTTAAAAAATTGTAATTAAGAAAAAGAATAATTATTTAATATTTAGTAAGAGTAAAGTAAAGTAAGTAAACAATTTGAAACTGAACGTCAAAATTTCGAAGAGCTTTTAAACTTTGAAATTTACAATTTTAATTGTTTTGCTTTAAAAAATGTTTAATTTGTAAGTGAAATTGTTGAATTTTGATGTGTAAATAACAAATGAACGCTTATTATTTGTAGACAAAATTTGAGAAATTTTAAGATATATTTAGAACTTTTGAAAAGATTCAAAATTAATTTAAAACTCGAAATGATTTCAAATAATTTAAACGAAGTTTGTATACCGCCAAAATTCGGCTATTCGTACCGTAATTTCGGTGCAAATAGCCACAGCCTATTTTAAAACAAAATTCAATATTCTTCAGTTATCAACAGTATAATTTTCAAGTGTTAAAAATTCAGTTATCAATTTTCTTCAATTTTCACCAAATAGAATTTTCAATGGTTGAAAATTCAATGATTAATTTTCAACAGATAATAATTCTATTTTTAATTCTCCTAAATTTTCAACAAGATAATTTTCAACTGTTGAAAATACAGTTATCAATTGTTTACCATTTTCAACTGTTAATAATTCAATTTTCAATTCTTTTCAATTTTCAAGAGTTGATTTTTCTACTGTTGATATTTCAATTATCAATTTTCTTCCATTTTCAACAATTGGAAATTCAATATTCTTCAATATCAACAATAGAATTTTCAAATGTTCAAAATTTAGTTATCAATATTCTTCATTTATCCACAATAGAATATTCAACTGTTAAAAATTCATTTATCAATGTTCTTCAATTATCAACGATAGAATTTTCAATTGTTAAAAATTCAGATATCAATTTTCTTCAATTATCGAAAATAGAATTTTCAACAGTTAAAAATTCAGTTATCAATTTTCTTCAATTTTCAACAATAGAATTTTCAATTGTTGAAAATGCAATGATCAATTTTCAACAGATAATAATTTTATTTTCAATTCTCTTAAATTTTCAACAATATAATTTTCAAATGTTGAAAATTCTGTTATCAATTTTTTACAATTTTCAACTGTTAATATTTCAATTTTCAATTTTTTTTCAATTTTCAAGAGTTGATTTTTCTACTGTTGATATTTCAATTATCAATTTTCTTCAATTTTCAACAATAGAATTTTCAATGGTTGAAAATGCAATGATCAATTTTCAACAGATAATAATTTAATTTTTAATTCTCTTAAATTTTCAACAATATAATTTTCAGCTGTTGAAAATTCAGTTATCATTTTTTTTACAATTTTCAACTGTTAATATTCAATTATCAAATTTTTTTATAATTTTCAAGATTTGATTTTTCTACTGTTGATATTTCAATTATCAATTTTCTTCAATTTTCAACAGTTGAAAATTCAATATTCTTCAATATCAACAATAGAATTTTCAAGTATTCAAAATTTAGTTATCAATATTCTTCATTTATTCACAATAGAATATTCGACTGTTAAAAATTCAGTTATCAATGATCTTCAATTATCAACGATAAAATTTTCAATTGTTAAAAATTCAGATATTAATTTTCTTCAATTTTTGAAAATAGAATTTTCAACTGTTGAAAATTCAATGATCAATTTTCAACAGTTAGTAATTAAATTTTCAATTTTCTTCAATTTCCAACAGTTGAAAATTCAATATTCTTCTTTTATCAATAATTGAATTTTCAACTGATGAGACTTCAGTTATCAATTTTCTTCATTCTTCAACAATAGAATTTTCAACTGTTGAAAATTCAATGATCTAGTTTCTTTAATTTTCCACTGTTGATATTTCAATGATCAATTTTCTTCAATTTTCAATTCTTTTCAATTTTCAACAGTTGAATTTTCTACTTTTGATATTTTAATCATCAATTTTCTTCAATTTCCGACAGTTGAAAATTCAATTTTCAACAATTGATTTTCAGTCTTTAATTTAAAACAATTTGAATGTTCAACAATTAATAATTTCATTTTCAATTCTTTTCAATTTTAATGAGTTGAATTTTCTACTGTTGATATTTCAATTATCAAATTTTAGAAGCTTTTTAACAATTGTGAAAGGCTTCAAGAGCATAAAAACATTTTCTTGAGATTCCTAGGGAAATTTGAAATTATTTTAAGAGAATATTTAAAAAGATTTTAAAAGATTTCCAAAATTTTCAAAAAAGAATCTGGAAGATTTTAAGCAAATTTTTTTAAATTTGTAGGATTTTCTGGAAATTGTAGAAAAAATTCGATTCATTTTAAAATACATTTAGATGTTCTGAAAAAATTTCAAAAATAATTAAAAAAAATTTTAAACAACTTCTAGATTTCTCAAGGTTTTGAAATAAAATGTTGAAGCTTTTCAAGGATGTTTAAACTATTATAAAATAAAATAATTCAACTTTTAATTTAAGAAGTGTTCAGTTAAAAAGAATAATAATTTTTCAATTTTTAATGTTTCTTGCGTTGCTTAAAATTTAGAGCATTAAAAATGATAACTTGGATTTATATTTTTGTAATTGAATCTGAATCTTTAAACTCTATAATTTATAAAAGTTAAAAATTTTGCAGTTTATCTGCATTTCATTTAAAATTGTTCAATTGAAAAGTGTTAGTACCTTCCATGTTATACGTTTTTATTTTTATTGAGCATTTGATTACAAAATTTTTGAATTAAAAAACTTTTAAACTTCAATTTTAAAAGTTTAAAATTCAAGAGTTTCACTTTGAGTACTTTAATTTGTAGTTTATTTTTTATTACCGGAAATTTTTTTCTTCGATTAAAACGGCCACCCTGAAAGCTCCTCTTGACTCTGAAAATTCATGAAAAGTTGGAACTGTAACAGTGGTTTAATTCGTAGATTGATTTACTTCACACGGGCCTTGAAACTGTGTTCTTCACAATTCGGACACAAAACTGAAGCTACCGATTCTGCCGATTGATATTGTTTTTGCACGCGAATAGTCGCTGCTTGATATTGAGATTATTGGAATTTTAACATCACGTGTTTTATCTAGTGACTTTGGTAGAAGTTTTATTTGTGACGTGTACTTGTGTTGTCATTTTCTAGTTTATATTCGCAGTCTACTTTTGCCATTAATGTTCCGCTCTTTTCCGAACGATAAAAATAGTCATAATGTTTTATGACTCTAAACAGAAAATGTTGATATTTGCATACCTATACCTTTACAATCGTACAAAGCCATTTTTATATTTTAAGCAACTCGATTTTCATTAAAGTATGTTTTAAGCTATTGATATTAGTTGATCATTTTCAAGGAAATTGAAAAATGCAATGTAGTTACTGAACGTACTGAAGGCAATCGATTTTGCTTGTTAGGAAAATTTCCAATATTTATTTTTTAAGTTTACTCGGTACATATTATGTAGTATGTATTTGATTTATACCAAGGTTTGGTAAATGCATTTCTACTTTTTCTGTGAAAGAATTAGCGATGGTGACTTCCTTTACAGAAGTTCTGTCACTGAGAAGTTGACTTTAAGTTTGTTTTTATTTTGTTATCTGGATTATTCCACTGTTGCAGCAGTAAAAATTATTCAAGTGTTTGGACAACATTGCGCAACAAGTGAAATTTCCTACAGGAATTGCAGTAATTAAAAGATCTTACGGGGCTCGGATTGTGCGATTTTTCGACTTTTTGCGAATTTTTAAAGAAAAATGCGACTAATCAATGTTAATCACAATGAATCTTTTAAAATTTACATTTTAAGGACATTCAAAATTGAATAATTTTTCATTAAAGCTTTATACTTAACAATTTTTAATTATTAGCGTTTGAAATTTTATAATTTCTGATTTCGTCAATCCGTATTCTAAGTTTTAATTTTTTCAAATTGTAAGCCTTCACAGTTGGATATTTTTAAGTCGAAAACGTTTAAAATCGATTAATTCCGAATTCAATTACAGTCTTCACGCTTTTTCCCCGATTCCACTTTTTCTCGTTTTTTTGGCATAAATTAGAACTGAATTAATAGAATGCAATCCGAAAATCCACCTTTTTTTGGTTAAAAAATTTAACTTTTTAGGTTGACAATTCAACTGTCTTCTAAAAAATTCGTTTCTTGGCTTGAAAATTCATGTCTTTGCTTGAAAATTCGCCTTTTTTGGTAGAAAATTAATCTTCTTGCTTGAAAATTTATCTTTTCGGTTGAAAATTAAATTGTTTTAGTGAAAAACGTAATTACTTTGTTGACAATCAGTTTTTTTTATACTTAAAAATGAATTTTTTTAAACTGAAAATTTATGTATTTTTTTTTAAATTTGCCCTTTTTGGTAGAAAATCAATCATCTTGCTTAAAAATTTATCTTTTTGCTTGAAAATTAAACTATTTAAGTGAAAAATTTAATTGCTTTGTTGAAAATCGTTTTTTTAGTTGAAAATTAATTTTTTAAACTGAAAATTGATTTATTTTATTAAAAATTCGTCTTTTTTTGTAGAAAATTAATCTTCTTGCTTGAAAATTTATCCTTTTGGTTAAAAATTCATCTATTTTTTTGAAATTTTGTCTCTTTTGATTGAAAGTCCAACTATTTGGTTGTAAATGCAACTGTTTGGTTAAAAATTAATTTTTTGGTTGAAAAATCAACTTTGCAAGCTTTTAATCAAACTTTCTTCTAAAAAATTCGTCTTCTTGGCTTGAAAATTCAAATATTTGTTTGAAAATTCAACTGTCTTCTAACTTTTGATTAAAAATTCATCTATTTTGTTGAAAATTTGTCTCTTTTCATTGAAAGTCCAATTATTTGTTTGTAAATGCAACTTTTTGGTTAAAAATTAATTTTTGTTTGTTGAAAATTCAACTATTTGATTAAAAATTAATCTTTCTTGATTGAAAATGATCTATTTGTTGAAAATTCATCTTTCATGGTGGAACCGTCATCTTTTTTTATTACAAATTCATCTTTCTTGGTTGTAAATGAGCTTCTTTGTTGAAAATTCAGCTGCCTTCTGAAAAAGTCGTCTTTTGCTTGAAAATTAATTTTTGTTTGTAATTCAACTATTAGGTCGATAATTCGTTTTTTTTTAATTCGTCTTTTTGTCTTGAAAATTCAACTATTTGGTTGAATTTTAATCTTTTTTGTTTGAAAATTCGAATATTTGGCTACAACTGCAATTACTTTGTCAAAAATCCATTTCTTGGCTTGAAAGTTCGCAACTGTTTGGTTACATTCTTTTTTAATTCAACTATTTGATCAAAAATGAATCTTTTGGGTTTAAAAGTCAACTGTTTTCTAAACCAATCGACATTTTAACCTTAAAAATTAACTAATTTGTTAAAAATTTGTTTTTGGTTTGAAAATTCGTATCTTTTGGTGGAAAATTCAACTAAATTGTTGAAAATGTAATATACTTCATTTATTCCACGAATATTCCCCAATTTTTGTTGAAAAATTACCCTCATTTCCTCTGATTCTCGAGCATTTTGGGCTGTGAAGTCTGAATTAATAAAAAAATGAATGATTTCACATTTAAATTATACACTCTTTAAAGCCTTAATTTTTGTGTAATTTTAAGTTTAAAATGTTCAAAATGAATGTTTCTAAAATTCAAAATTAATGTAAATAATAAACTTCTCTCATTTCAAAATAATCCAAACTGAAATTTTTAAAATTTCCGAAAGAAATATTTTAAACCCAGATTCAGAATCCTTCAAGCTGAATGAGTATTGTTAAAAAGTTATTTTAACTTTAAAGTTGATTTTAATTTTGCAAAGAATATTTGAAAATCAATGAGAATTATTTAATCTATACATCTAAACAAAAAAAGTTATTATTTCAGTTATTCAGTGTCTGGTATTGCGTTTTTTCATTATCTTTAAAAATATAATGCGACTTTTTTTCGAAATTCCATGCGACTTTCTTCGTAATTTTATGCGATTTTTGTAAAGCCTTTTAGTCAATCCGAGCCCTGATATTTTCATTGGGGTCCAGCAACCTTGAAAACCTGGAATTTTCTTTGAACTTTGAAAACCTGGAAATCTCTTTGAATTTTTCACGAGAACCTTGAATGAATTTTTTTTTCTTTTAAAACAGTTATTTTATTGAAATGAGAAAAGTAATTAAAATCTTTTAGTCTATTATGAAAGAAACATCTCGTTTAAAAGAATTCTTGCTACTGAAAAGTTTTTTATTTATAAAGATTTTAAAAGATTTGAAACGATTTCAAAACGCTTCAAAACATTTTAGAAAATTTGAAAAGATTTCACTAAGATTTCAAATAATTCAATACTTTCAACGACTAAAAAGGATTTCACAAACGAAGATTAAAAAAAGATTTCACAAATTAAGATTTAAGACAAATTTCACAAATATTTCTAAAGATTTCACATACATTGCCCAAAGATTTCGAACATTTCATAAGGATTACAAGGATTTCAAAAATTTGAAAAAGGCGTGTCCACCAGATTTCAAACATTTCACAAAGATTTCAAAACTTGCCAAAGATGTTAAAACTGTCAAAAAATTTTAAAGATTTTAAAAAGGTGTACCAGATTTCTAAGATTTCAAAAAATTTTACACATTAAAAATATTTTAATGATTTAAAATTAATACAAAAGATTTCACAAAGATCTCACAAATATTTCAAAACTTTCCTACAAATTTCATAAAGATTTCAAAAGAATAAAAGAATTCCAAAGATTTAAAAAAGGGTACAGTATACCAGATTTAACAGATTTTAAAAACTTTCGAAGATTTGAAACGAGTTCAAAAGGTTTCAAAACATTTTAGAAGATTTGAAAAGATTTCACTAAGATTTCAAATAATTCAATGATTTTGACGAATAAAAAAAGATTTCACAAATAAAGATTTAAGAAAAATTTCACAAATATTTCTAAAGATTTGACAAAGATTTCACAAACATTTCCCCAAGATTTCGAACATTTCATAAAGATTACAAGGGTTTCAAAGATTTGAAAAAAAGCGTGTATACCAGATTTCAAAGTTTTCGAACCTTTCTAAGATTTCAAAAGATTTTACACAGATTAAAAAGATTTTAATGGTTTCAAATGAATACAAAAGATTCCATAAAGATTTCAAAAGAATACAAGAATTCCAAAAATTCAAAGATTTTAAAACATTTCGAAGATTTGAAACGATTTCACTAAGATTTCAAATAATTCAATGATTTCGACGAATACAAATTTTTTTCACGAAAAAGATTTAAGAAAAATGTCACAAATATTTCAAAAGATTTGACAAAGTTTTCAAAGATTTCACAAAAATTTTCCAAAGATTTAGAACATTTCATAAAGATTGCAAGGATTTCAAAGTTTTGGAAAAGGGTAAATCAGATTTCTAAGATTTTAAAAGATTTTACACAGATGAAAAATATTTTAATCATTTCAAATGAATGCAAAGGATTTCAGAAAGATTTCACAAATATTTCAAAGATTTCATAAAAATTTCAATTGTTTCAAACAAGTACGAAAGATTTCATAAATATTTAAAAGATGTTGAACTATTTCAACAGGTTTCAACAAATTTGAGATTTCAAAATGTTTCAATGTTTTCAAACGAACACAAAAGATTTCATACAAATTTCAAGGAATTCAAATATTTTACAACAATTTAAAAATATTTCACAGAAATTTGAAGATTTCACAAAGATTTCAAAGACGACTTATGTTCGCAAAAAATGAAGAATTTGTTTATTTATGATTCTGCTTTCTTTGAAAATGGTTGGCGTTAAGTAATGAAATGGCTCATTTTTTACGTCAATAACAAACGAATATTTCATTATTTCATGTAAAAAAAAGGAGACCAGGTAGAACTTTAATTTTTGATCCGAAAAACCTGGAAAAGACCTTGAATTTCGTTTCTAAAAATCGCTGGACACCCTGTTCAAGTATTTAATTTTATTATTTTGGTTTGTTGTTAATTCCTGTAGGATTCGAGTACGATTTTTCCGGCGCTGATTGAGATTTCAAAGCACAATATTTTACTGCCTGCATTCCCAACCTGTAAATATATATTATTTCAAACGTTGTATATCGTATCGAAAAAAAAATTATCATAATTGTAATTATTGTACAGTATGCTAATTTTCTATAAGGATTTAAGGAAACGGATGTCGCCGATTATTTTTATATTATCAGGATCCGATTGTTTGGTCTCTTTCTGAGTTTCAACGACATTGGTACATATATGAATATACGAGTGATTTTTATGAATACGGTAATTGTGTAACAATATTAATTTTGATATTATATGAATTTTAGAGATCTGTACAGGTAGTCAAGGGGCACGTATAGTACTTGGCGAGGTGAAATTTGTGCAGTTCAAGTACTTTTATACTCAAAGTACGATAAGTGTCATGTTGTAACTACAGTAAATAAATTTGTAAGCTGTTTATTCGACCTAAAACTCAGAAATAATTAAGTGATAGCAAATAAAGAAGCAAAATTCAATTATAAATTGAGAAATAAGCGAACAAAACGTGATAAGTAAAAAAAATAATTGAGATAATAGTTGTTTCTGTATGGTTTGGAATATTGTCAAAATTACAAAACTTCAGTTGGGAAACCAATATTTCTATTATAATATATCCGTTTCTTAAAAATTTGTTGTAAACCAAATGTAGATTTTTTAAGATTTCGAAAAAAAGAAGCTTTTTAAGAATTTCTAAATGTTTCAAGAGAATAAAAAAGTTTTCTTGAGATTTCTAGGAAAATTTCAAATGATTTTTTATGATAGAAAAGTGAAAAAGATGTCAAAACATTTAAAATGATTTCCTAAAATTTCGAAACAAAATGCAGAAAATTTTAATGTAAAACTTTCCAATTGTGCAAGATTACAAAATTTTACAAAAAATTCGTGTATTCAAGAGAATAAAAAAGTTTTCTTGAGGTTCCTAGGAAAATTTGAAATGATTTTTTTTTATTTTGAAAAATTAATATTGATAGAAAATTTAAAATGAATTCCAAAATTGTCGAAAAAGAATCTGGAAGACTTTAGAGACATTTTTTTAATTTTTCAGGACATTAAAAAAAAATTTTAGGAAAAATTCGGACAATTTTGAAAGATATTTTGAACCAGAAAAAAAAGATAGTAGCTTTTTAAGAATTTTGAAAGGTTTGAAGGAAAATTTTAAATGATTATTTTTTTTGAAAAATTATTTTAAAAGAAAATTGACAAATATTTCCAAAATTGGCGAAAAAGAATCTGGGAGGTTTGAAAGCATTTTTTTTTTAATTTTATAGGACCTTAAACAAATTTTAGGAAAAATTTCAATCATTTAAAAAGGCATTTAGAAGTTTAGAAACAATTACAAAAATAATTTAAAATTTGACAAGATTTCAAAAAATTAAAAACATGTAGATTTTTGAAGATTTCGAAATTAAATTTTGAAGCTTTTCAAGGATTTTGGAAGGTCTGAAAGTAATAAAAAACAAAACATTTTGTAAGATTCCTGGAAAATTTGAAAATGATTTTTTATTTTGAAAAATTAATTTTAAGAGAATATTTAAAAAGATTTAAAAATATTTCCAAAATTTTTGAAGGCATTTTTTAAATTTTCGTTGGTTTTTGCAGATTTCGAACCAAAAAATTAAAAGCTTTTTAAGAATTTTGAAAGGTCTCAAGAGGATAAACAAAATTTTCTTAAAATTCCTGGAAAATTTTGAATGATTTCATTTCGAAAAATTTATTTTAAGAGAATATTTTTAAATATTTCCAAAATTGTCGAAAAAGATTCTGGAAGGCTTTAAAGCCATTTTTTTTTAATTTTGCAGGACTTGAAAAAAATGTCAGGAAAAATTTGAATTCTTTTGAAAATTATTTTGAAGTTTAGAAACAATCAAATTTTGAAGCTTTTTAAGGATTTTGAAAGGTTTGAAAATAATAAAAAACATTTTTTAAGATTCCTGGCAAAATTTAAAATGAATTTTTATTTTGAAAAATTAACTTTAGGAGAATATTTAAAAAGATTTCAAAACATTTTAAAAGATTTTCAAAATTGTTGGACAAAAATTTGGAAGATTCTAAGGCAAATTTTTTTTTTAATTTTCGTTGATTTTTGCAGATTTCGAAACAAAAATTGGAAGCTTCTTAAGAATTTTGAAAGGTTTCAAGATAATAAATCAATTTTCATGAAATTCCTAAGCAAATTTTAAATAATATTTTTAAATTAATTTTTAAAGAAAAATTAAAAAGATTTAAAGACATGTAAAAAGATTTCTAAAAATGGGACTGCTGAAAAATCCCGAAAAAAATTCTTGACACTGAAATTCCGGAAATTATAAAATATTGCCGACAATTTCAAATTCTCAAATGGAGAAATTCTGGAAGAATAAAATTCCTGACAGTTTATTTGAAAATTCCCGAATGTGAACAATTAAAAATAGTTTAAATAATAATAAATAATAAAATGAGAAATATATTCATCAAAGAAAAGTACTTTATTTTTTTATTATTTAACCATTTTTTAATTGTTTAGATTCAGGAATTTCATAATTAGGCAATTTCTCTCAATTTTACAATGACAGATATTTTATAATAAAAAAAAATCTGGAAGATTTTAAGGCAATTTTTTTATTTTGAAAGTTTATTCAAAATTTAAGGAATAATTCGAGTCAGTTTGAAAGATATTTAAGGATTTTTGAAAAGATTACAAGTATTTTAAAAGTTTGAAAGATTTGCGAAAATTTATAAAATATTTTTAAATTGATTGCAAACTTCCAAGTCCTGAATATCTTTTAAACCGACTCGAATTTTCCATAAAATTTGTTAAAATCCTGTAAAATAAACAAATTTTCTTTAAAAATTTCTAGATTCTTCTTTGATACATCTGAAATCTTCAAAAATCGTTCTGAATTTTCAAGAATCTCAGGAATATTATATTTATATAACTTTTAAACCGAATAGTCTGAAATAAGTTAATTAATTAATTAATAATTTTGTTTATTAATGGATTTCAAGCTGCAATCTATCCTTAAATATTGAAAAAGTCGATTTATTACGTTTTATTCGCTTACTCCTGAATTATCCTTTTGAATACTATAATTTCTGGGTTTTATGTCGGCAGTGGCAGTGGATATCAAAAAAAGAAGAAAAATTTTAAACTAAGGACCACTCTAAAAACTCGAAAAATACCTACGTATACTCGCTTCGTTGTGATGCTGAACGTATTTTAAAAAGCGCAGATTGTGTAAACAGCGATTCTCGGTATGAGTATTTGTGTAATAACTGTATATTTTTAATAAGGTAAATTATGTATCTAAAAAGCTTTACATTTATTCGAGTATTAGATTTTATAAATTATAATTTGCGAGTCTTTCGACCCAGAAAATTGGTTTAAGTTTGTTTTTCAGTCCCTTCTCTACTGCAAAACATATTTTGTTTATAGTGAAATACTCACGTACTTTTCAAAGAAATTTCCTGTTATTTTCAAGTCATTGATTTCAGGATTTCAGGCATAGGAGAACAATTTTTTTTTCCCGAAAAATTCCATCGTTATGTGTTCTTCAGTGCTCTCAGAGAGTTTGTAACTCATCAAGTATACTGAATTAAGTACCTTTCAGGAAATTCGTGTACAGTACTATCTAGTCTAAATAAAAGAAAATTTTATGAAAAACATTTTGGTTCTTATTTTTATTTTAGATCTCTAAAGTATTCACAGGGCGGCCATACATAGAGTTCTTAAATGCTCAAGAGCATTAAAGAGAATTTAAAATAAATAAGATTAAAATTAAAAATAATAAATTTAAAATAAACATATACTTTTTTTAAATTACAGAGTTGCTACAGGTCAGGTAATTCCAGAAAGTCAGGGAATGTCAGGGAAAACCTGACAGAGTTAGGGAATTTTCGATAAACTAAAGTTGAAGTTAATTTTATTATTATGGGTAAAAATCGCAACTATTTGTTTGAAAATTAATCTGTTTTTGTTGAAGAGTCAAACTATTCTGCTGAAAATTTATCTTTTTTTCTTTAGTTCAACTATTTTTGGTATAAAATTAAAATCCTTTTTGGTTGAACTTTCAGATATCACGTTTTTCGTTGAAAATACATATTTTTTGGTTGTAAATTCATCTATTTTGATAGAAAATTCATCTTATTGGTTGAAAATTGATCTTTTTGGTGGAAAATTAGTTTTTTTTATTCTATTGTATTTTATTGAAAATCTGAATTTTGTGAGAATCTTCTTGGTGAATAATTCATCTTGTTGGTTGAAAATTCTTTCAAAAATTCATCTTATTGGTTGAGAATTTATCTTTTTGGTTAAAAATGAGTTTTTTCTTATTTAGAATTAATTTTTTTTAACTAAAAAATGTAACTGTTCCACTTTTTGTCGAAAATTTATCTTCTTGATAGAAATTTATCGTTCTTAGTTGAAAATTATACTATTTCGTTGAAAATTTATTTTAATTTTATTAAAAATTAATTTTTTTATATTTTCTTTATCTGTTTTGGGTGAAAATTGAACTCTTTGTTGATAATCAGTCTTTTTTTTGGTAGAAGAGTTCTCTCATTAGTTGAAACTTCACCTTTTTGGTTGAAAATTTATTTCTTTGGTTAAAAATTGATTTCTTTGGTTGAAAATTTAACTATTTTGTTGAAAATTCGTTTCTTTTTTGGTTGCAAATTTAGTTTACTAACTGAAAATTTAACTATTTTATTTTTGGTAGAAAATTTATCTTCTCAGTTGAAAATTCATGAATTTGGTTAAAAATTAAATTTTTTTTTAGTTGAAGATTCATCATTTTAGTTAAAAATTCACTTCAACTATTGCATTTTTTGTGGAAAATTTACCTTTTTTGATAGAAATGTAATTTTTTTCGTTAAAAAATTATCTGTTTTGTAGAAATTTAACTATTCTATTTTTTTGTTAAGAATTCATTTCTTTGGTTGAAAATTCATGTACTTCGTTATAGATTCATCTATTTGGATAGAAAATTCATCTTATTGGTTGAGAATTTATCTTTTTGCTTAAAAACTAGTTTTTTTTTTAATTTAGAATTAATTTTTTTAACTAAAAATGTAACTTCCACTTTATGTCGAAAATTTATCTTTTTGATAGAAATTTATCGTTCTTAGTTGAAAATTATACTATTTCGTTGAAAATTTATTTTAATTTTATTGAAAATTAATTTTTGTACTGAAAATTTAACTATTTTTTTTTATTTGAAAATGTATCTGTTTTAGGTGAAAATTCACCTCTTCGTTGATAATCAGTCTTTTTTGGTAGAATAGTTCTCTCATTAGTTGAAACTTCATCTTTTTGGTTGAAAATTTATTTCTTTGGTTGAAAATTTAACTATTTTGTAGAAAATTTGTTTCTTTTTTGGTTGAAAATTGAATTAACTTTTAAAAATTCATGAATTTGGTTAAAAATTTAATTTGTTTTAGTGGTGATTCATTATTTTAGTTAAAAATTCACTTTAACTATTCCATTTTGTGTGGAAAATTTACCTTTTTTGATAGAAATGTAATTTCTTTCGTTATAAAATTATCTGTTTTGTAAAAATGTAAGTATTCTATTTTTTTGTTAGGAATTCATTTCTTTGGTTAAAAAAAAAAAAAAACTATTTAGTTGAAAATTCATTTTTGTTGTTGATAGAAAATTCATGTTTTGAGTTGAAAATTCCACTATTTTGTCGAAAATTCATATTTTTGGTTTAAAATTCATCATTGTGATTAAAAATTAATTTCATTGATTGAAAATTCGTTTCTTTTTAGTTGAAAATTAATTTTTTGAACTGACGATGATCTGTTCCATTTTTGCTTGAAAATTTACATTTTTAGATGAAAATTAATTCATTTTGCTGCAAACTCGTTTTGAATTCTCTCTCGTTTAAAAAAATTTAAAAAAAAACTCGTTTAGAATTGACTTTTCTAACTGCAAATTGAACTATTATATTCTTCGTTTGTAAATTTATCTTTTTTAGTTAAAAATTTATATATTTTATTGAAACTGTATCTTTTTTTGGTAGAAAATCCATCTTTTGGGTGTAAAATTGAATTATTTTGTTGAGAGTTCATTTTTTTTTTAAATTGGTTGTTTGAATTGAAAATTGAATTCCATTTTTTGTTTTAAAAAAATCATTTTTTTGCATTTCCCCGCGAAATTTAAATAATGTAATTATTATTAATAAAAGTAGAAAATACGATTTTTTAAATCCTAATTCAAAATGCTCGTAAATGCTCATTAAATTCTCAAATCACAAACCATACAGTCACTTGACTCACTTTTAGTCATTTTTAAAGAAAAAGTCACTATAGTCACTTTTTTAAAGGAAATGGCCTTTAATCACTTTCATCTATCTCATTTTAGATTGAGTCTTTATTTAAAAATGTTCTAAAATGTTGAAAATTTGAAACTCAACATAGAGAAAAAATTTAATTGAAAGGTTTATGCAATTTCAAACATATTAAGAAAAATAGGGAACTTTAAATTGAAGTTCTGCGGTAACCCTGATATAATGTTCTTATTAGTAATTTATTTTCAAAGTATATTTATATTTCTTTTTTTTTGCAGTTTCTTTTTCTTGAAGATTACCTTTTTAGGTATAAATCATATTAATTGTTTGAAAATTTTACTAAAAAGTCATTCTTTT
>CAKNYM010047137.1:53494-74477 GCA_932195095.1 Andricus curvator | reverse complement strand
TAAAATGATTAATCTTCAGCTGGAATAGTTGAATTTTAAACCAAAAAGATTAATTTTCAACTAAAATTATGAATCTTCAACTAGAATAAATGAATTTTCAACCAAAAACATTACTTTTTAACCAAGAAGATTAATTTCTACAAAAAAAAGACGATTTTTTCAATTAAAAAAGATCATTTTTGAACCAAAAATTGAATAGTTACATTTTCAGGAAAAAAAAACATAATTTTTAACCTAAAAAACATAATTTTCAAAAATATAGTTACATTTTTAAAAAAAGAGATGAATTTTCAACTAAAATGATAAATATTCTACCAAAAATATCAATCTTCTATCAAAAAAGACGATTTTTCAACAAAACACATGAATTTCCAACAAAATACATGAATTTTCAATGCAAGAGTTTAATTTAAAAAAAAAAGAGCAATTTCCGACCAAATAGTTGAATTTTGAACTAAAAAATATAAATTTTCAACCAAAAATGGAATAGTTCAATTTTCAGTTTAAAACAAAATTATTTTCAACCAAACTGATGAGTCTTCAATTTCAAAAATGAATTTAAAACCAAATGGTTGCATTTCCGACCAAAGATATATTTTCAGTTAAAAAAATTAATTTTTAACAAAACAAGATAAATTGTCAACAAGAAATGTTAAATTTTCAGTTCAAAAAATTAATGTTCAAGCAAACAGATCAATTTTCAACTAAAATGATGAATTTTCAACTAAAATTACGAATCTTCAACTAGAATAATTGACTTTTCAATCAAAAGGATTAATTTTTAATCAACAAGAATAATTTCTACCAAAAATACGATTTTCCAACTAAAAAAGATCATTACTGATCCAAAATTTAAATAGTTACATTTTCACAAGAAAAAAAACTAATTTACAAACAAATAGTTACATTTTCAAACAAAGTAATCATTTTTCAACTAAAATTATGATCCTTCAACTAGAATAATTGAATTTTCTACCAAAAAATACGATTTTCCAACTAAAAAAGATCATTTCTGAACCAAAAATTGAATATAGTTACATTTACAGGAAAAAAAACTCATTTTCAACCAAAAAAAAAAATAATTTTCAAACAAATAGTTAAATTTTCAAACAAATTGATAATTTTTCAACTAAAATGATGAATCTTTAACTGGAATAGTTAAATTAAAAAAAAAAAATAATTTTCAACAAAAATTATGAATCTTCAACTAGAATAATACCAAAAATATTAATTTTAAATCAAGAAGATTAATTTCTACCAAAAAATACGGATTTTCAACTAAAAGATAAAATTTATTTAAATAGTTCGATTTTTATTTTAAAAGACTAATGTTTAACGTTTTTCAACCGAAGAGATGAATTTTCCATTAAAATAATGAATCTGTAACCAAAAAAATTAATAAAAAAAAAAGAGCTTAACTTTCACCCAAGTAATTAAATTTTCATGCCAAAAAAGATGAATTCTGAATGAAAAACGTACTAGAGAGAAAAAATTGCAAAAAACTGTTAAATTTTCAAACAAGAAACTTAATTTTCTAACAAAAAAAAACGAAATTTCAACATTAAGAACGCTCCCGAAAAAATTCCCTGACTTAAAAAAAAAATTACCGGACATTTCCAGGTTTTTCGAGGTATATAAAAATGTTCAGACAATTCCAGGTTTTCCAGGTTTTGTTTGTTTAATTAAAAATAAATTTCGTTTAATAATTAAATTGTAACTGAAATATTTGAAAGACCCTGTTTAATGATAGGAAATAAAAATTCAGAGGCGTGAACATGGCGTGAATTGAAAATTCAATAAAATTGAATATACTTAAAGCATTTTTATGTTTTGATATTTTTCCATAAAAAATTGATCTTTTCAAATAAATTTTAATTTATTACCTCGATTAATTCACTGGAAGGATCAAGTTCAGCGAGTACGTCCTTTAAAAGTTCAGTTTGCAGAACAATCTTGTTCAAAACATTCTCTTCCTCAAGATTAAAATTCAGCAATTCGTCAGGTTCTTGAGTTTTCAAAGAACACTCTGTTATGATTCCCTCTTCTTCGAGAAGTATTACAACGGGATGTCCGTTTCCCTATTAAAATTAAATAAGAATCACTGTAATTTTTTAATTAAGATTGAAAAGAAATCCATTTTATCATGAATAATTTTTGCATAATAAGCAAGAAAAAGATTCATAATTAAAAAATAAACTTCCAAAGTAACGTATGGAATCTATCTTTATGGACGGGTCGAAAATACAATTTTTTTTAGATCAAGATGATATCATTTATAAAAAAGTTGCCTTCTGGGGTGTGGAGACTCACTAATAAAATTTTTTTTGGCCAAGAAGATAAAAAATCATTTTTTTTTCATGTTTCATCTACATTTTCAACGGTATTGAAAAAAGTTATATACAAAAGTTGTGGATTTCGAAAAATTACACCTTTTTTATCTTCAATTTTTTGTTTATATAATTAGAGTGACCGCGTGCCTTGAACGGAAAATCAGGACAATACACCACTTCCCAGCCCATTCAACAGGGATGCTACAAAATAACAATTTCGAAATTTCCTAATTTTCTCTGACTTTTCCATGCCCAATTTTTCATTTTCCCTGATCGTTATAAAGTTTATTTCAGGTTAAATTTTTAACCAAAGAAATTGCTGTTCAATCAAAAAGATAATTTATCAACCAACAATATTAATTTTATACCAAAAAAGATCAAGTTTTAACCAAAAAAATTAATTTTCAAACAAGAAGATTAATTTTTTACCAAAAAAGACGAATTTTCAACTAAATACATGCATTTTTAACTGAAAGAAATTAATTTTTAACCATAAAAAAAAGAATTTTCAAAAAAATAGTTAAATTATCAACCAAAGAAATGAACTGTCATCCAAAAAGATGAATTTTTCACCAAGAAGATTGATATTCTACTACAAAAGACGATTTTTCAACAAAATGCATGCATTTTCAACCAAATAGTTGAATTTCCAATTAATGAAGATAAATTTTTAACCAAACACTGAGTAGTCAAATTCTGAGTTGAAAAAATAAATTTTTAACAAAAAAAAAAAACGAGAATTTTCAACAATATAGTTAAATTTTAAACCAAAACAGGATCAGTTAATTAATTTCCAGCAACAAAATAGAAAGAATTTTTAATGAAATAGTTCATTTTTTTAACAAATAAATGAATTTTTAACTATAATGGTGAATCTTCAATAAAAAATGAATTTTGAACCAAATAGTTGAATTTTCGACTAAAAAGATGAATTTGCAACAAGAAAGATTAATTTTCTACCAAAAAAGTCGAATTTTCAATCAAAAACAAGAATTTTCCACTAAAAATGATACATTTTCAACCAAAAATGGAATAGTTATATTCACAGTTAAAACAATTAATTTTTAACCACCAAACAATGATTTTTCAATGAAATAGTTAAATTTTTAACCAATGAAGTTAATTTTCAAGAAAATACATGAATTTTTAACTAAAAAAGATGGATTTTTAACCAAACACAGAGCAGTTAGATTCTCAGTTAAATGGAATAATTTTCAACAAAAAAAAAGCAAAGAATTTTCAACAAAATAGTTAAATTTTTAACTAAAAAAATTAATTTCTAACTATAATGATAAAGCTTCAATAAAAAAGTGAACTTTGAACCGAATAGTTGAACTTTCGACAAAAAATATGAATTTTCAACCATAAAGATTAATTTTCTACCAAAAGAGACGAATTTTCAACAAAAAATATGAATTTTCAACTTAAAAAGATAAACTTTCAACCAAAACTGAATCAGTTATCAATCAGCTGAACAATTAATTTTTAACCAAAAAACAATACTTTTTCAATAAAATACTTACGTTTTTAACCAAAAAAATGGATTTTTAACAAAATACAAGAATTTTCAACTAAAGAAGATAAATTTTCAACCAAAAACGAAGTAGTTAAAATTTCAGTTAAAAAAATTAATTTCCAGCAACAAAATAGAAAGAATTTTTAATGAAATAGTTCAATTTTTCAACAAAGAAATGAATTTTTAACTATAATGATGAATCTTCAATAAAAAATGAATTTTGAACCAAATAGTTGAATTTTCGACTAAAAAGATAAACTTTCATCAATAAAGATTAATTTTCTACCAAAAAAGACGAATTTTCAATCAAAAACAAGAATTTTCCACTAAAAATGATACATTTTCAACCAAGAATGGAATAGTTATATTCAGTTAAAAAAATTAATTTTTAACCACCAATGATTTTTCAATGAAATAGTTAAATTTCTAATCAATGAAGTTAATTTTCAAGAAGATACATGAATTTTTAACTAAAAAAGATGGATTTCGCTCAGTTAAATGAAATAATTTTCAACAAAAAAAACAAAGAATTTTCAACAAAATAGTTAAATTTTTAACTAGAAAAATGAATTTTTATCTATAATGATAAAGCTTCAATAAAAAAGTGAATTTTGAACCGAGTAGTTGAACTTTCGACCAAAAAGATGAATTTTCAACCATAAAGAATAATTTTCTACCAAAAGAGACGCATTTTTAACAAAAAAAACATGAATTTTCAACTAAAAAAAGATACATTTTCAACCAAAAATGGAATAATTAAAGTTTTACTTTAAAATGTATTTTTCAACCAATTAAAAAGGAATTTTCAACAAAATAGTTGAATTTTCAACCAAAAAAAAAGGTTTTTGAATTAAAATGATGATACATCAAGCAAAAAATGAATTTTTAACAAAGTAGTTCCACTTTCAACTAAGTAAATGAATTTTTAACGAGAAATGTAGTAGTTGATATTTCAATCAAAAAAGATTTTAATTTGAAAGTAACAACAGGCGAATTCAACAAAATAAGACTAATTTTCAACAAAATGGTTAAAAATCCTCGATAGAAAAAATTAGTTTTTAAGCAAGCAGTTGCATTTTCTGCCAAAAAAAGATGAAATTTCTACGACAACAGATGCATTTTTAAATCAAAAAGAAAAAATTTTCAACCAAGAATGATTTTTCTGTTGATAAAGACAAAATGTCATCCAAAATTTGCGTAAAAAACTTAAGAAAATATAGTAGAATATAAAAAAAAGCTTAAATAAAAATGTATGCTACATTTTCTTCATTCTTTTTTACCTAAATAATATTAAAGAAACACGTGGAACTCGAAATTCAATACATTTTTTAATTTTTCTCTAAAATGGTTATACAAAAAAAGGCTAATAACAGAAAAGGTGTAATTTTTCTAGGTCCACAAATTTTGTACACCTTTTTTCAATACTGTTAAAAATGTAAATAGAAAATGAGAAAAACTGAATTTTTTAACCTTTATGATCGTTACGCTTGGCATTAATGACTAAAAAAAATTTAATTAGTTGAGTGATCTAAAAAAATGACTTTTTTCGACCCGCTCTAATTTAAAATATCAGTTCCTTCATAATTTTTCTCTTTTTCAAATTTATTCACCTTGTAAAACATTTGTAAAGCAACGACACTTCCTTGAGCATTTATGCTGCTCCAGTACATACACAAACATTCCACAAATACGCTCAAGTTTATTCGAAAAATAACGTCCTCGTTTAAAGTGAACTCCTGAAAAACGCTGATTGGAAGATAAGCCGTGGCCTGCATACATTTTGCGTCCTCGACAGTGACTTTGAGCCCATTTTCACAAGCAGAACAAGTCGCAATCTGATTTGAAAATTAGAGAAAATCAATTTAAATTATTTATATATTATCATTATTTATATTTATATATTTTCAGGGTGGCGATTCGGCGGACGATTTCAAATTCACGGTCATTTCCCGGTTTTCCCCGGTCAAGTTTTTCAATTTTCCCGGTCAACTCAAAGTAACATATTTATATTTGCCGCAAAACGCAAACATTTATTTTAATTTATGACGTTCGTTCTAAACATCTTTTAACACAACAGAGCAAAACGTTGAAAAATAAATGAATTTTGAAAAAAATACTTAAATTTTCAACTAAAAAATATCAATTTTTTACAAAAAAAAATGGAATAGTTAAACTTTCAGTTGAAAAAATTAATTTTCAACAAAAAAAAACAGATTTTCAATAAAATAGTTCAATTTTCAACCAAAGTGATGAATTTTCAAATCAAATTATGAATCTTTATCTGGAATAGTTAAATTTTAAACCAAAAAAGATAAATTTTCAACTAAAATGATGAATATTTAACTGGAACACTCGAATTTTCAACCAAAAAGACGAATTTTTAAAGAAGATTACATTTTAAATAAAAAGATTAATTTTCTACCCAAAAATACAATTTTTCAACCAAATACATTAACTTTTAAAAAAAGGTTTGAAGTTTTAATAAAAGAAGACAAATTTAAAAGCAAATAGTTCAATTTTGAACTGAAAAAATAATAATTTTCAATCAAAATGGAATAGTAACATTTTTAGTTTAAAAAATTATTTGTAAGCCAAACATAAGAGTTTTCAACTAAAACAATGAATCTTTAACTGAAATAGTTCAATTTTCAAACCAAAAAATTAATTTTTACTAAAAAAAGATAAATTGTCAACCAAAACTTTAATAATTAAATTTCAAGCTAAAAAATTAATGTTTAACCAAACAGATGAATTTTCAACAACAGCTATGGAATTTTCAATTGGAATAAGTTAAATTTTCAGTTAAAAAAATTAGTTTCAAGAAAAAAAAACTAACTTTTAACAACAACAAAAACTAACTTTCAAAATAATAGTTACATTTTCAAACAAAGTGATGAATTTTCAAATAAAATTGTAAATATTTAACTGCAAGTTGAATTTCAAACCAGAAAGATGAATTTTTAACTGAAATGATGAATCATTAACTAGAATAATTGAATTTTTGACCAAAAAGATTAATTTTCAACCAAGAAGATTAATTTCTACCAAAAAAGACGAATTTTCAACTAACAAAGATAATTTTTCAACCAAAAATTGAATAATTAAATTTTTAGTCAAAAATGAATGTACAACCAAAGACATGAATTTTGAACTAAAATTATGAAATATTCAACTGGATTAATAGTTACATTTTCAGTTGAAAAAAAAAAATTTTTCAACCAAAAAACATCCAAAGAAAAAACAAATTTTCAATCAAACCGCTCATTTTTCCACCAGAGAAATGAATTTTTAATTAAAACGATGGATTTTCAATTTAAAAAAAAATAATTTTTAACAAAAGAGCTTAACTTTCAACCAAATAATTTTATTTCAAACCTAAAAGATGAATTTTCAACTAAAATAATAAATATTTGACTGGAATACTTGAATTTTTAACCGAAAAGAAGAATTTTTAAACAAGAAGATTAACTTTCAAAGAAAAATAAGATAATTTTTTACCAACAAAAAAATCGATTTTTTAACAAAATACATGAATTTTCATCGGAATAGTTAAATTTTCAATTAAAAAGACAAATTTTTATCCAAATTGTGGAATTCCGAACTTGAAAATTTTAATTTTCAACTCAGAATGGAACAGTTAAATTTTCGTTTAAAGAAATTAATTTTCAACCAAACTGGTGAATTTTCAAATAAAATTATGAATCTTCAACTGAAATGATGATTCTTTAACGGGAATAGTTTAATTTTATGCTTAAAGAAATTAATTTTCAACCAAACTGGTGAATTTTCAAATAAAATGATGAATCTCCAACTGAAATGATGAATCTTTAACTGGAATAGTTTAATTTTATGCCAAAAAGATGAATTGTCAACCATAAAGTTTAATTGTCTACAAAAATACATGAATTTTTCACAAAGTACACACATTTTCAAACAAATAGTTTAATTATTAAATGAAAAATATCAATTTTCAACCAAATAGTTGAATTTTCATCAAAAAAAGATAAATTAATTTTTAACAAAAGTTTAACTTTTAACCCAGTAGTTGAATTTCTAACTAAAAAACGATGAATTCGCAACAAACAATGTAAAAAAAAAATTCTATTATAATTCAGAAATATTTCTTCTTTGAAATTCTACTTCTACCCTGAAAACGGCTTGAAGTACTTTTATTACCTAAAATTTAGAAGAGGGAACTTTCAAATTGTGACGAATTCTGACTTGAAAGAGGGATTTTTAAAAATTCCTTTTTTCTCAATCCGAATTATAATTCCTTTAAAAAATTCCCATTCCACGTAAAACATTCCCTGTTCCAAGTGAAATTATATTTCTTGAATTTTGCTATGATCAGAAGTAAATTCCCGGTTTTTAAATTAATTTCCCGGTCATTTCCCGGTTTTTCCCGGTCAATAAAATTCCAGGTCATTTCCCGGTTTCCCGGTCAAGTCGCCACCCTGATTTTTATTATATTTTAGTTATCATTTACAATTACAAGAAGTATAAAACTGCCTAATTATGCAAACCAGTTTTCAAAATTGTTAATATCAGAAAAAATAATTACTGGACGAGGGGTTAATTACTTCTATGATCAATTTCTTATAATTTTTCGCGTTTCTAGAAAAATAATTATAGAAAATCATTATAAGGATAATCAATATTGAAATAAAGGATGTTAAAATATTGAAAGAATTGGTGCAAAAAATAGGGAAAGTAGAAACGAATGATTTGTTTATTTTCTTAACTTAGATTTGCAAACATATCAGGAGGTTTTAAGGAATTCAAAACGATTTCAAGAAATTTTGAGGGACTTCAAAGGATTTTAAAGCTTTTGAAAGAATTTTAAGGTTTTCCAAATATTTCAACTAATTTTAATAGATTTAATCGATTTTCAAGAGATTTAAAATTATTTCCAAAATTATTTCAAAAAATTTCACAAGATTAAAGGATTTTTTTTAAAGCTTTTTCGTCAGATTTCATAAAAATTTCACGGAATTTAAAAGATTTTCAAACACATCAGGATTTAAACAAATTTCGAGCGACTTCCATGGGTTCTAAGCCTTTAAAGGAATTTTGTAAGGTTTCTAAATATTTAAACTAATTTGTAAAGATTTTATCGATTTTCAAGAGATTAAAAATATTAACGGATTTCAAAAAATTTCTAAACATTTCAAGGGATTATACAGGATTTTTACTTTTTCCAAAGATGACAAGGGATTTTAAAGAATTTTGTAAGATTTCGAAGATTTTAAGGGATTTGAAGGTATTTCAAGGAATTTTTGAAATATCCAAGTATTTCAAGGGATTTAAACAATCTTTTTTAAATAACGTTGATGAATAAGTTTGATTTAAATAATATTCAAGGGCTTTCCAATGATTTATACTTTTTTTACATTGATTTTTACGTTTTACAAAAATTTGAAGGGTGAATTCCAAATCTCTTCAAATCTATAAAACCCTACGAAATACGTCACTTGTCGTGTATAAATTCTTTGAAATTTACTAAAATATGATAAAATCCTGTTAAATTCTATGATGATATTCCCTGAAATCCTGGAGAATGTATTAAAAACATTGAGAGCTTTAAAATATCCTAAAATCATTGAAATCTTTGGAAATCTGATAAAATCCTGTGAAATCTTTTTAAATATCTTAAAACATTATAGGCCCCATGAAATCGTTCCATATCTTCCGAAATTCTATAAAATTCTTTATCCTAAAATATTTCAAACGCTTTGAAATCCCTTCAAATTAATGAAATAATAAAAAATTTCTTGGAATCTTTTGAAATTCCCTAAAATATTTCAAATTAAAAGGCCCATAAATGCCTTAGAAATTTTAAAAATACCCTCACAAGTTTCACAAATATTTCAAATATTTCGCAAAGATTTTCAAAGATTTCACAAAGATTTTACAAAGATTACAAACATTTTATAAATATTTCAGGTAGATTTCAAAGATTGCACACAATTTTTAATAATTTTCCAAAGATTTCGCAAAATTTTGTTTCAAAGTTCCGCAAAAATTTCCGATAGATTAAAAATATTTCACAAAGATTTCAATGATTTTCAAAAGATTTCACAAAGAATTCGGATAGATTTAAAAGATTTCACAAAAATTTTTGAAGGATTCACAAATATTTCCGATAGATTAAAAATATTTCACCAAAGATTTCAATGATTTTCCAAAGATTTCACAAAGAATTCGGATAGATTTAAAAGATTTCACAAATATTTCCGATAGATTTCAAAGTTTGCACAAAAATTTCAATAATTTTCCAAAGATTGCACAAAGATTTCAAATATTTAGCACAGATTTCGGATAGATTTATAAAATTTCACAAAGACTTCAATGATTTTTCAAAAGTTTCACAAATTTCTCAGATATTACCAAATATTTCAAATATTTCACAAAGATTTCACAAAGATTTGACAAAGATTTCCCAAAGATTAAAAAAATTTCACAAATATTTCGCAAACATTTCGGATAGATTTAAAAGATTTAACATATACTTCAGTTATTTCACATAGATTTCCGATAGATTTCAGAGTGCAGAAAGATTCTAATGATTTCCCAAAGATTTCATAAAGATTTCAATGATTACCCAAAGATTTTAAATATTTAGCAAAGATTTCGGATAGATTTAAAAGATTTTACAAAGACTTCAATGATTTCCTAAAGATATCAATAATTTCACAAATATTTCAAAAATATTTAAAATATTTCGAAAATATTTCAGATAGATTTCCAAGAGTGCACAAATATTTCAACGATTTCCCAAAGATTAAAAACATTTCACAAAGATTTTGGATAGATTTAAAAGATTTTATAAAAATTTCAGATAGATTTCAAAGATTGCACGAAGATTTAGAAGATTTTCTACAGATTTCAGATAGATTAAAAAGATTTCACAAATACTTCAATGATTTCCCAAAGATTTCAATAATTTCACAAATATTACCAAATATTTCAAAAATATTTCAAATATTTTTAAATATATCAGAAAGATTTCTATGATTTCCCAAAGATTTCGGAAAGATAAAAAATATTTCATAAAAATTTCAGATAGATTTCAAAGATTGCACAAAGATTTTGGATAGATTTCACGAAGATTTAAATGATTTCCCAAAGATTTGAATGATTTAAAAAATTTCACAAATATTTCGGATAGATTTAAAAGATTTCACAAACACTTCAATTATTTCCCAAAGATTTCACAAATATTTCAAATTATTTCCCGAAGATTTCAATGATTTCCAAAAGAATTCATAAAGATTTCAATGATTACCCAAAGATTTTAAATATTTAGCAAAGATTTCGGATAGATTTAAAAGATTTTCCAAATATTTCACAAAGAATTCGGATAGATTTACAAGATTTCACAAAGAATTCACAAAAAATTGTGAAGGTTTCACAAAGATTTCCGATAGATGAAAAATATTTCAATGATTTTCGAAAGATTTCACAAAGAATTCGGATAGATTTAAAAGATTTTAATTATTTCACGACGATTTCTGATAGATTTTAAAGATTGCACGAAGATTTCAATGATTTCCTCAAGATTTCGCAAAGATTTCGGATAAATTAAAAAGATATCACAAATACTTCAATGATTCCCCAAAGATTTCAATAATTTCACAAATATTACCAAATATTTCAAAAATATTTCAAATATTTTCAAATATATCAGAAAGATTTCAATGATTTCCCAAAGATTTCGGATAGATAAAAAATATTTTATAAAAATTTCAGATAGATTTCAAAGATTTCACAAAGATTTTGGATAGATTTCACGCAGATTTCAATGATTTCCCAAAGATTTGAATGATTTCAAATATTTCGCAAAGATTTCGGATAGATTTAAAAGATTTTACAAAGACTTCAATGATTTTCCAAAGATTTCACAAAGAATTCGGATCGATTTAAAAGATTTCCGATGGATTAAAAATATTTCAATGATTTTCCAAAGATTTCACAAATAATTCGGATAGATTTAAAAGATTTTAATTATTCCACAAAGATTTCCGACAGATTTCAAAGACTGCACAAAGATTTTAATAATTTCCCAAAAATTTCACAAAGATTTAAAAAATTTAGCACAGATTTCGGATAGATTTATAAAATTTCACATCTTCAATGATTTTTCAAAAGTTTCACAAACTCAGATATTACCAAATATTTCAAAAATATTTCAAATATTTCGCAAAGATTTCCAAAGATTTCATAAAGATTTGAAAGATTTCCCAAAGATTACAAAAATTTCACAAATACTTCGCAAAGATTTCGGATAGATTTAAAAGATTTAACATATACTTCAATTATTTCACAAAGATTTCGGATATATTTCAAAGAGTGCACAAAGATTCCAATGATTTCCTAAAGATTTCAATGATTTCCCAAAGATTTCACAAAGATTTAAATGATTTCCCAAAGATTGCACAAAGATTTCATTGATTACCCAAAGAGTTTAAATATTTAGAAAAGATTTCGGATAGACTTAAAAGATTCACAAAGATTTCAATAATTTCACAAATATTCTCAAATATTTTTAAAATATTTCAAATATTTTGCAAAGATTTCAGATAGATTTCCAAGAGTGCACAAAGATTTCAATGATTTCACAAAGATTAAAAAAATTTCACAAATATTTCGCAAAGATTTTTTATAGATTTAAAAGATTTCACAAAGATTTAAAATATTTCGCAAAGATTTCTGGTATATTTCAAAGTTTGCACGAAGATATCAATGATTTCCCAAAAAATTCATAAAGATTTTAAAGATTTCGTGTAGATTAAAAAGATTTCAAAAAGACTTTAATGATTTCCCAAAGATTTCAATAATTTCACAAATATTATCAAATATTTCAAAAATATTTCAAATATTTTGAAATATATCAGAAAGATTTCACAAAGATTTCGGATAGAATTAAAAATATTTCATAACAAATTCAGATAAATTTCAATGATTTACCAAAGATTTGAATGATTTAAAAAATTTCACAAATATTTCGCAAAGATTTCGGATAGATTGAAAAGATTTCACAAATACTTCAATTATTTCACAAAGATTTACGATAGATTTCCAAGAGTGCACAAAGATTTCAATGATTTCACAAAGATTAAAAAAATTTTACAAATATTTCGCAAAGATTTCTGATAGATTTCAAAGTTTGCACGAAGATATCAATGATTTCCCAAAGAATTCATAAAGATTTCGTGTAGATTAAAAAGATTTCACAAAGACTTTAATGATTTCCCAAAGATTTCAATAATTTCACAAATATTACCAAATATTTCAAAAATATTTCAGAAAGATTTCACAAAGATTTCGGACAGAATAAAAAATATTTCATAAAAATTTCAGATAAATTTCAATGATATACCAAAGATTTGAATGATTTAAAAAATTTCACAAATAGTTCGAAAAGATTTCGGATAGATTAAAAAGATTTCACAAATACTTCAATTATTTCACAAAGATTTACGATAGATTTCAAAGACTGCACAAAGATTCCAATGTTTTCCCAAAGATTTGAATGATTACCCAAAGATTTTAAATATTTACCAAAGATTTCGGATAGATTTAAAAGATTTTACAAAGACATCAATGATTTCCTAAAGATTTCAATAATTTCAAAAATATTATCAAATATTTTAAAAATATTTAAAATATTTTGCCAAGATTTCCAAAGATTTTAGATAGATTTCCAAGAGTGCACAAAGATTTCAATGATTTCCCAAAGACTTAAAAAATTTCACAAATATTTCGCAAAGATTTTGGATAGACTTAAAAGATTTCACAAATACTTCAAATATTTCGCAAAGATTTCCGATAGATTTCAAAGATTGCACAAAGATTTCAATGATTTCCTAAAGATTTCAGTGATTTCCCAAAGATTAAAAATATTTAGCAAATCTTTCGGATAGATTAAAAATTTGTTACAAAGATTTCAATTATTTCACAAAGTTTTCAGGTAGATTTTTGAAAAAATTCAAACGATCCGATGAAATTAATCATTCGATTTCAGAGGGGGGCAAATCAATACTTTGCCCCTCCCTGGTCGATTTCTAGGGGGGGGGGGTTCCCCCCCGTGCCCCCTAAGGCTCCGCCGCCTCTGGTGAGGCCTGCAAAAAGTACAAAAATATGTGAAAATCTCAAAAATGAGAAAATTTATAAGATTTTCTATGTTATACCTCTTTAAAATTTACTGCTTTCAAAAGATGAACTACAGTTTTGAGATTCCCCAATTTCGCCACTAATTTGTAATCATCACTAGGAGTAGTCATGTTGATTGTACGAAACGTGGTAGAGTAATAATCCTCGAAATTGCGCTGGTGTTGTTTTATGATAGACCAATTTCTCCTTATCCAACAGTGCTAACCATGCTGCCAAAACATGTTTGCACGTGAAAGAAAATTGCGATTCTAGAACCTTATATCTAAAATTGAGAAAAAATGGCAAGCTAGAAACAAAATATGCATTATAATTGTATATTAGGGTGCCCAATGAAAATGGGAATTTTTTAATTTTTCAAATGCTAGCCCTTAAATCAGTTTTTGATTTTTTTATATACCAATTAAAGGCTAAAAAATTCTCGATAGTCTGATATTTTCCCCAGACATTTTTTTGTCTGTTGTAATATGTTATTTCAAAATATACAAAAAACTCATTTTTTATAGTTTAAAGATTCATATATAGTACTTTGAAATTAAAATGTATTTTGTGACTAAAATTGACTAATGCGCATTATTAATGTAACTTTTTTTTTAATTCGAAATAATTTAATTACATTTATAAGAATTCCAGTTGGATTTAAACGAATTCAGGATAAATTCATAAGAATTCAGAGTGAAATCAAAACAATTCAAAGAATTAAAATGAATTGAATAAATTCTAAAAATTCCATTGAATACAATAAAATGGCAGGGAATTTAGAAGAAATTTTTAATTCACTTTAAGTGAATTGAAAAAAGAATCGGAAACTAAAAAATAAACCAATGAGTTAAATAAACGAAGATATAAACATTCATCCATATAAATAAATTTTTAACAAATTGGTTCAACTTTTAACTAATTAGTTGAATTTTCAACTGAAATAAATCAATTTTCAACCAACAATGGAATAGTTACATTTTCGGCTAAGAAAATTAATTTCAAAAATGAGTTTCCAACAAAGTAGCTAAAATTTCAACCAACGAGATGCATTTTCAAGTAAAATGATGAATCTTCAACTGGTATAGTTAAATTTTCAGTAAAAAATACTTTTCAAATAAAAAAAAACGAATTTTTAACCAAATTAATGAACTTTCAACTAAAATGATGAATCTTTAACCAAAAAATGATTGTTTAACAAAGTTTAATTAATTTTCAACCAAAAAATATGAAATTTCTACCGAAAGAGTTAAATTTTTAAACCGAAAAGACGAATTTTCAACAACAAAAAATTGCAATTTTCAACCAAAAAAGGAATTTGCTACAAAACAGGTGAATTTTCAAGCAAACAGGATGACTTTTTAATAAAATTGTTGAATTTGCAACCAGAAAATAAAATTTTTAACTAAAAATATAATTGTCAGGACTCTTTCCAAATTCCCTAACTTTTCCGTAACCATTTTTTCATTTTCGTGACCATTAATATTCAAAAACCACAATTTTATACTTGTAAAAGTTTTAACATAGTCTTTTATAAACGGAATAAAATTATTTCAAATAAAAATTTCTGTCCAAATAGACGAATGTTCATTAAAACAATTGAATTTTCGAAGAAAAAGATCATTTTTTAATAAAATCCTCGAATTTTCAACAAAATAGTTGAACTTTTAACCAAATAGTTGAAATTTCAACCTCAAAAGTTGAATTTTCAATAAAAAATCTAAAAGCTCGTATTTCAACCAAAAAAAGATTAGGATTCTACCAAAAAAGATAAATTTTCAACTAAAATGAAGAATTTTACACCTAAAACCAAAATTTCAACAAATAAAACTTTGTCAGCGAAGAAAGGAAAAAAGGTTCATCCAAACTGTTGAACTTTCGAGCCAAAAGACGAATTTTCTGTAAAACAGTTGAATTTGAAACCCAAAAATAATCATTTTCAAAGAAAAAAAGTTAACTTTCAACCAAACAGTTGCATTTTTAACCAAAAAGGGGGAAATTTAAAACCAAGAAGATTAGTTTTCTACAAAAAAGACGAATTTTCAACTAAAAAAGTTCGATTTTCAACCAAAAATGAAAAAGTTACATTTTGAGTTGAAAAATATAATTTTTAACAACAAAAAAAAAGAATTTTCAACCAAATAGTTAAATTCTCAGATGAACCCTCAGTCAAAAAAATTAATTTTAAACAAAGTAATTTAACTTTTACCCAAGATATTAGTTGCATTTATACTAAAACAGATTAATTTTTAAAACAAAAGACGAATTTTAAACTAGGGAAGATTTCAGTTAAATTTTCAATACCAAACTATGAATTTTCAACAAAAAAATATGAATTTTCAACAAAAAGTTGATTTTATACCAAAATAGTTGAATTTTCAACCCAAAAAGTCGAATTTTCAAGCAAAAAGGATGACTTTTTAACAAAATTGTTGAATTTACAAGCAAATAATAAAATGTTTAACTAAAAATACAATCGTCAGAAGGAAGCAACTGCAAAAAGAATAGAAATACAAGAAAAATAAATTATTAAAAATAATATTATATCAGGGTGGCCCCAAAACTTTATTTTCCAAACTCCCTAATTTTTCCCATAAAAATAATATTTAAAGACCAGAATATTAATTTTGTAACATTTTTAACACAGAATATTTTATAAATGGAATAAAACAATTTCAAATTAAAATTTTTAATTTATCATCCTTGACAATTATTTAGAATCCCTCTTACAGAAATTCCCTGGCTAAAAAGACGAATTTTCTCTCCAAATAGACGAATGTTCAACAAAACAGTTGAATTTTCGAACAAAAAGATGATTTTTTAACAAAATACTTGAATTTTCAACAAAATAATTAAATTTTTGACAAAATAGTTAAATTTTTAAACCACGAGTTTAATTTCCGAAAAAAAAAATTGAATTTACAACAAAACAGTCGAATTTTTAACCAAGTAGTAGAATTTTGAACCTACAAAGATGAATTCTGAAGAAACAATGTAATACTTAATATTTCAGCCAAAAAAGATGAAGTTTCTAGGAACAGACATTAATTTTAAAGCCAAAAAGACGAATTTTAAACTGAGAAAATTATTTTTCTATCAAAAAGACGAATTTTCAACAAAATATATGAATTTTCAAGTAAAATAATCAATTTTCCTCCTAAAAAGGCGAATTTTCGGCAAATAAAAATTTTTCAGCCAAGAAAGAAAAAAAAGATCATCCAAACTGTAGAACTTTTGAGCCAAAAGACGAATTTTCTGTATAACAGTTGAATTTTCAACCCGAAAATATTAATTGCCAACAAAAAGTTAACTTTCCACCAAACAGTTGTATTTTTAACCAAAAAAGAGGAAATTTAAAAACAAGAATATCAGTTTTCTACCAAGAAATAAGAATTTAAAACAAAAGTTTGATTTTAAACCAAAAACGGAAAAGATACATTTTGAGTTAAAAAATATAATTTCAATAGAAAAAAAACGAATTTTCAACAAAATAGTTGAATTAAATAAAAATCAAATTAATACATTTTAAACAAAGTAGTTCAACTTTTATCTAAGTAGTTGAATTTCTACTGAAACAGATTAATTTTTAAACCAAAAGACGAATTTTCAACCAAGAAACTGAAAAAAAGAAATACAAGGCGAATAAATTACTAACAAGAATATTATATCAGGGTTTCCACAAACTTAATTTTCAATATTCCCCAACGTTTCCCTAAACAATTTTCATTTTCCCTGACCATTTATATTAAGAAAAATTTCCATTTTTATAACCTAATATTTTTAAAGTATTAAAAATTAACTTCAATGTTTATTAAAAATTATATTCTTTAGTCTATAAAAAATCAAAATTACTATTTATTTATCACAGGTTGATAAGTTCGGTTGAAAAGTCTACTATTAAATTTTTGGTTAAGAATTCATCTTCTTTGGATAAAAATTGTATTATTGGGTTCAAAATTAAATTATTTTGTTGAAAATTTGTCTTCCTGGTAGAAAATTGATATATTTTACTGAAAATTCATTTCTTTTGGTAGAAATGTAATCTTTTTTGGTTAAAAATGCAACTATTTGGTTGAAAATAAATAAATTAAGGACACTATTATATTTTTCGGCGAGATCATTTTTGGTTGAAGATTTATCATTTTATTTAAAAATTAAAACTATTCCATTTTTGGTTGAAGATTTATCATTTAATTTGAAAATTAAAATTTTGTTGTTGTTGAAAATTTATCTTTTTAGTAGAAAATCCAACTATTTGGTCGAGAATTCACATATTTGGTGAAAATTCGTCTTTTTGACTGGAAAATTTAACAATTTGATTAACATTTTTTTTCTTTCTTGACTGAAAATTTTTTTTGGTTGAAAATCCAACTGTTTTGATAAACAATAATCTTTTTTGATTAAAAATTCATCTCCTTCTGTAGAAATTTCAGATTTTTTGGTTGAAAATTAATCTGTTTCGGTCGAAAATTAACTTTTTTGTTGAAAATTTATGTATTTTTATTGACAATTAATCTTTTTTGGATTCAAATATTTTGTTAAAACTATTACAACAACTATTACTGCTTTCTTAAAAAATCATTTTTTGGTTAAAAATACATAAATAGAGTTGAAAATTAGTTTGTTTCTTGTTTGAAATGAATTTTTTAAACTGAAAATTTAACTATTTTGTAGAAAATTCAACTGATTGGTTGAAAATTAACCTTTTTGTTGAAAATTCATATCCTCGGGTTGAAAATTCAACTGTTTTGAAAAAAAATCGTCTTCTTGGCTTAAAAATTCAACAATTTTGTACGAAATTAAAATGTTTTGTAGAAAATTCGTTTTTTATTGAGAATTCTCATAAATGAAAATTTAACTACCCCATTTTTTAAAAATTGTCTTTAAAAAAGGTTATTATTATTATTTAGTTTAAAAATTCAACTATTTTATTCAAAAATGTTATAAAAGAAAAAAATATAAATTAAAAATGAATCAAATAAAATTCAGACGAACATCATATCCATAATTCAAACTATTTAGTTGAAAATTTATGTATTTTGTTCAAAATTTGTCTTTTCTAGTAGATAGTTAATCCTATTGGTTGAAAACTGAAATATTTGGTTAAAAGTTCAGTTGTCTGGAATGAAAATGATCTTTTTTGTTAAAAAATCATCTTTTCAAGATTAAAAGTCAAATTCTTTCGAAAAAATTTCGACTTTTTAGCTAAAAAAACTCAACTCTTTTGATGAAAATGTATCTCTTTTGGTAGAAAACTATTCTTTCTTGGTTCTTTTTTGGTTGAGATTCCTCATTTTAGTTGGAAATTCATATCTGGTTGAAAATTGAACTATTTTGTTGAAATTTTATCTTCTTGGTTTGAAATTTGGTAGAAATTTAATTTTTTTGGTTGAAAATGAAACTGTTTGGTTGAAAATTAATTGATTAATTAAACTATTCTATTTTTTGTCGAGATATCATCTTTTTTGTTTGAAGATTAATCATTTGAGTTGAAAATTCAACTATTTTGTTAAAAATTCTTCTTTCTTGTTGACAATTAATTTTTTTAACTGCAAATTTAACTATTCCATCTTTGATTGAGAATTCATCTTTTTTGTAAAAATTAATCTTCTGTGTTGAAAATTCATCTTTTTGGACGAAAATTGATATATATGTTTGAAAACTCAACCGTTTTGTAAACAGCTCATTTTTTTTGGTTAAAAATATAACTATTTTATTGAAAATTAATCTGTTTTGGTTGAGGATTCATCAATTATTTTATTAGAAATTCGTCCTTTTTTGGTCAATTCAACTGTTTTTGTCTTAAAATGAAAATCTTTTCTTGTCTAAAATATCAACTATTTCGATATAGTAAAAAAATAGTGTCACTGTTCGAAAAAAGTGTAAAATAGTGTCAAAAGTGTGGTGAGTCTGAGGCCTTTTTTTATTGGGCACCCTATTGTATATTCTATTTTGGAAAATAAATATGAAACTCGTTCATTCTTAACTATTTAAAAGAATCTTAATTTAAAGATGACAATACATGTATAAAAACATCTTAAATACCTGAAATCTGTACCTAAAAGCTTTGCAAGTGCAGAAATTCACGTTTCGAAAAATAGTATAGACTGTTGCTGAAAATCCCTTGACTTGTAAAAGCCAACGTCCTACGTTTTTGGATTGTAATTCTGATGAAACGTGTGTTACACGACCGGATTCATAAAGTTCTAATGCTTTTTTAAACGTCTCTCCAAAGACGTAATATAATTTTTTCAGGGTATTATCTGAAACTGCAAAATGAATAACATTAGGGTGACCAGATGGCATGACAGGAAAATCAGGACATTATCCCATTTACCACCCCCTTTAATCTCTAATTTACAATTTATAAAGGTAAACTTTAAACCAATAAGATTAATTTTCAATTAATAAGATAAATTTTTTGCTAAAAAAGATAAATTTTTAACAAAAAAATTACATTTTTAACCAAGCCAATGAGTTTTCAACCAAGAAGATTAATTTTCTACCACCATAGACGAATTTTCAACCAGATAGTTCAGTTTTCAACTGAAGAAAAAAAATTAATTTTGAACAAAACAAAAAAAAATAATTATCGACAAAAGAGTGAAATTTTAAACCAAAGAAATGAATTTTCAACTAAAATAAGGAATCTTTAACGAAAAAAATGAATTTGCAACCAAGAAGATTAATATTCTACCACAAAAGGCGAATTTTCAACAAAATGCATGAATTTTCAACTAAAGAAAACATTAATTTTCAACAACAAAAAAAGAATGTTCAAAACAATAGTTTAGAAGTGAATTTTCAATTATTATAAGAAATCTTTTACAAGAAAAAAATTCAACCAAGAACCTAATAGAATTAGTTTATATAGTTTATATAATTTAATTATTCAAGAACTTAATAGAATTTTCTACCACAAAAGACAAATTTTTAACAACATTGCATGAATTTTCAACTAAAGAAGAAAAAATTAATTTTCATCAAA
>CAKNYM010047137.1:23250-48558 GCA_932195095.1 Andricus curvator | reverse complement strand
TTTTTGGTACAAATTAATCTTCTTGGTTAAAATGATCATTTTCGTTAAAAATTCAACTATTCTACTTGAAAATTCATAATTTTTGTTGAAAATTCATCATTTAGTTTGAAAATTTTACTATTTTTTTGAAAATTAGTATCTTTTTGGTTGACAATTTTTTTTCAAACTGAATCTCCAACTATTCAATTTTTGGTTGACAATTAATCTTTTTTAGATAGAAATTCATGTATTTTGTTGAAAATTCATCTTTTTTGATCGAAAATTCAACAGTTTGTTTACAATTTTTCTCTCTTGACTGCAAAATTTTAGTTGAAAATTCAATTCATGTTGAAACTTCTTCTTTTTTGGTTGAATTCAACTGTTTTTGATTAAAAATTATAATATTTTTTGATTGGAATATCAACTACTACACTTTTTGTTCAGAATTTATCTTTTTTGGAATGAAAATTTAATTATTTGGTTAAAAGTTAAACTCTTTTGTTAAGAATTAATTTTTTTTTTTTGTTGAAGATTCATTTTAATTGAAAATTGATCACTTTGATTGAAAAATGAGATATTTTGTTGAAAATTCGTTTTTTCCTTTGGATAAAAATTAATTTTTGTTACTGAAAATTAAAATATTCCAGATAAAACTTAACTATTTGGTGGAAAATTCATAGTTTTTTTTTGCTAAAAATTAATTATTTTTTATTTTAACCAAAAAATTAACTATTAAATTTTTATTTTCGAAATGATCTTTTTTAGTCGAAAATTCGTCTTTTTTTGGTAGAAATTAATCTTCTTAGTTGAAAATTAATATTTTCTGTTAAAAATTAAACTTCTTGGTTAAAAATTAATCTTTTTGGTCGAAACATTATCTTTTTCATTCGAAAATTCATCTTTTTTGGTACAAATTAATCTTCTTTGTTGAAAATTCATCTGAATTCCTTCATTCCAGTCGGAGGTTCATCATTTTAGTTAAAACTTCACCTTCTTGGTTGAAAATTAATTTTTTTGCTTGAAAATTTAACAGTTTGTTTACAATTTTTCTCTCTTGACTGAAAAATTTTAGTTTGAAAATTAAATTCATGTTGAAACTTCTTCTTTTTTGGTTGAAATTTTTTGTTTTGTTTGAGTATTAATATTTTTAACTGAAAATTTCACGATTCCATTTTTGTTGAAAATTGATCTTTTTTAGTTGAAAATTTAACTATTTGGTTGAAAATTCATATATGTTGTCAAAAAGTTGAAAAATTAACTATTTTGTTGAAAATTCGTTTTCTTTATAATTCATAATTAATATTTTTAACTGCAAATTTTACTATTACACTTTTGGTAAAGAATTGCTCTTTTTTAGTTAAAAATTCATCTATTTGGTTGAAAATTCAACTAGTTTTTTGAAAATTAATCTGTTTTGGTTGAGGATTCAAGTATTTTATTGAAAATATGTCTTGTTTGGTTGATTTCAACTGTTTTTTACTTAAAAGAACATCTTTTTGGTTTAAAATACAACTATTTGGTTCAAAGTTGAACTACTTTGTTAGCAATTTATTTTATTGGAATGAATTCGTCTTTTTTGATTGAATTCAACTGTTTTTGAGATAAAAAAAATCTTTTTGGTTGAATTATCAGCCATTACATTTTTCGTTGAGATTTTTTCTTTAAATTTGACTATGCTCGGTTAAAAGTGGAACTACTTTGCAAAAAAATTTTATTTTTTTGCTTGAAGATTCATCATTTTAGTTAAAAATTCATCTATTTTTAGTAGACAAATTTATTATTTTCTTAAAAAATTTGTTTTGTTTTGTTTGAGTATTAACATGTTTAACTAAAAATTTCACGATTCCATTTTTGTTGAAAATTTATCTTTTTTAGTTGAAAATTCATATTTTTGGTTGAAACTTCAGGTTGAAAAATTAACTATTTTGTTGAAAATTCGTTTTCTTTATAATTTAGAATTCATATTTTTAACTGAAAAATTTACTATTCCACTTTTGGTAAAAAATTTATCTTTTTTAGTTGAAAATTCATATTTTGGGTTCAAAATTCAACTAGTTTTTTGAAAATTAATCTGTTTTGGTTGAGGATTCAAGTATTTTATTGAAAATGTGTCTTGTTTGGTTGATTTCAACTGTTTTTTTACTTAAAAGAAAATCTTTTTGTTTGAAAATTCAACTATTTGGTAAAAAGTTGAACTACTTTTTTAAAGATTTATTTTATTGGAATGAATTCGTCTTTTTTGATTGAATTCAAATGTTTTTTATTTAAAAAAAAACAAAATCTTTTTGTTTGAATTATCAGCGATTACATTTTGTTTGAAATTTTGTCTTTAAATTTAACTATGCTTGGTTAAAAGTGGAACTACTTTGCAAAAAATTTATTTTATTGCTTGAAGATTCATCATTTTAGTTAAAAATTCATCTCTTTTTGGTAGAAAAATGTATTATTTTCTTAAAAAATTTGTCTTGTTTTGTTTCAGTATTAGTATTTTTAACTGAAAATTTCACGATTCCATTTTTGTTGAAAATTGATCTTTTTTAGTTGAAAATTGAACTATTCGGTTGAAAATTCATATATTTTGAAAAATCAGTGCTTGATTAAAAGTTAAACTACTTTATTAAAAATTATTTTTTTTGTTATTTTGTTGAATATTCATCATTTAAGTTGAAAATTCAGTTGAAAAATTAACTGTTTTGTTGAAAATTCGTTTTCTTTAGAATTCAGAATTAATATTTTTAACTGAAAATCTTACTATTCCATTTTTGGTAAATAATTGATCTTTTTTAGTTAAAAATTCATATTTTTGGTTGAAAATTCAACTGTAATTGGTTGAAACTCAAACTAATCTATAAAAAATTAATTTTTTTGGTTGAAGATTCATCATTTCCGTTGAAAATTCATCTCTGATTGAAAAATTAACTATTTTTTTGAAAATTTGTTTCATATTGAATTCAATATGGTACCTACAGTAATTTTAATTATTGTAAAAGACATTGCTCCTCTATTATTACCTTATTTTTTTTAGCAAGAACGAAACTCAGGAGATATGTAGTACATATTACCATCTATTCCTAAAAAAAGTAAAAATGTTTAAAAAAGTGGAGTTTTTAAGAAAATTCGCTTTAAAGAAGTTTTGATAAACAGCCGCCATTTTGTCACTTTTTAAATATTTGTCGTGTTCAATTAAAAAACGTTGCGTTTTTTATTTAAATATTCACAATTTGTAATGTTCATATATTTCAAGGTTTAGTGCACGAGAGGGACGTGAGTGTAAATCTTCATTCAAACACACCAAGTCTCAAAAATCCGGCACCAGAAAAAAATACCATGGTGAAAATAAAGGCAAACCAAACTATTTCCCCCGACACAACCATTTTTAAGCAAGTCTCCAGCTTGAGATGCGAAGTAAATGCACAAAAACAAAATCTAGAAAGAGGCTCAAAAACGTCAAAAAGTTTCAAGAATACGATGTCGACCAAAACGCCTACATCACCGATTTCTGAAGTTTTGAATAAAATTAGTAAAGCATTAGAATTGAAGCAACCTAAAGAGGAACCGAAATCCACAACGGAAACCTCCCGAATTGAACCCAACAAAATATGGAATGCGCTCACTACTTTTAACCGATCCTTGAATTCAGACAAGAATGGATTACAGTCCCACCAGAAAGTTTTATCTAGACTTTCCCAGGAATTTCAGTCATCACCTACCAAATTTGCAGAGAAGTTGGTGACGATAATTGAAGAGTCGATGATGCCGTCGGCTTCAGATCAGAAAGATTGTTCCGGTATCAGCGTTAGTCGAATGACTACAGAATTTAGAAAACTGTGCAAGTTTATAGAAGATGAATCGATGCCGGAATGGATTTTATCTCCAGAAGTGATTCCTGAGCAAGATGAAGTAGAGGAGCAAATTGAGAATCAAAGTATCGATTTCGTGGATGACGAGAGCAATTTAGATGATTCGACTGTGGAAACTTTTCCATCGTCTCCATTTGGGAATAACTGCGCGATGAACTATGCAGAAACTCCTAAAGGAATCTTTAGATTCAAGGAGAGTCCTCTAAGTTCGGGAAAAAGGCCAGTTAACAAAGCCATCAAGGATTCTAGGTTCAACGAAACGAACCATTCGTTTGAGTACTGGGAGAGCATATGCGATGGAGTTTATTTGCATCAGCGAGTCACGCCTCAAGGATTGAGAAGAAGCATTTCTTTGCCAGGCTCTCCTGTTACGAAGTTGAATAAAATAAGATCAACTTGCGAAGAACAGTTGGCTTCTTTGGATGATACAGCACTTGATCAAATCCGAAACGAGAAACCTAGATACTTCCACGATTTTACTGATGACACATTTGGATCTTTTAGTCCGAAGACATTCAAACGGGAAACTACGAGGACACCAAAAAGCAAGAAGTATTTTTCGGATGAAACTGAGGAAACGAAGCAGACTAAGAAAGTAGCGAGTAGGACTTTGAGAAAATCTCCCAAGAAACAAAAGTCGATTCTGAGACAGCGGGAAAGTGTTCGATACTCGCCAAACTGCGAAGATGATCTGGATAAAAGTTTGATTGCAGAGCTTGCACAGAGAAGACAAAGGTGTTTCGAAACAGCGAAGTTGATGATGGAACTTGATAAGAATGATCCCATAATTTCAAACAGGATGGATGATGCTGGGTTCCTTGCTAAATTGGGAAGTCCAAATAAGTCCCTTTCTTTGCCGGGTAACAACAGGGAGTTCTTAAACACGATAAACCATTGCATGGAGTATGAAGATTTTCTTCTGAAAAAGAGGAAGTCCATTTTCCAGATCATTCAACATCCAAAGACTTCTGATACCGATTCTGGAATTGCTTTCGAGGCGAGTTCGAAGGTGAAAAGTCCTATGAGAAAGTGTGAAAGTCCAGGTGAGAAATATTCATGAAATTTAGTCACTTTTTTATTTATTTTTCCTGATAGAGGCTTCACAGCTTGTGTTCTAAAGAGTTTAAGTGCTCGGAGAAATTCTCACGAGCATGAGAATATGCTCAACCTTTATGTGATTTGAGAATTCAATGAGCATTTTGAATTAGGATTTAAAAGATCGTATTTTCTACTTTTATTAATAATAATTACATTATTTAAATTTCGCAGGAAAACGCATCGTTTCAAATTGTAAAGGGTGCAAAATTTAAATGATAAAAGTATTCCAAGTAATAGAAAACATATTATTCACATTAAACTAAATTCTTTTAGGTATAAAACCACCCATACACCTAGAAGATTAATAATATTAATACAAAATAAATTTTGTTTCTAAATATATTTAAAACACGTTTTAGATGTGTTTTCAAGTCAAAAAGATAAATTTTCAACCAAAGAAATGAATTTTTAACTAAAATGATGAATCTTCAACCAAAAATATGAATGTTTAACCAAATAGTTGAATTTTCAACCCAAAAGATTATTTTCTACCAAAAAAGACTAATTTTCAACGAAGTATATGAATTTTCATCTAAAAAAGATCAATTCTCATCCAAAATTAAAATAGTTAAAATGTTAGAAAAATAAATCAGGATATCTAGTATCCTGGAAATCCTTGAAAACCTGGAAAAGTCCTTGAATTTTGCTCATTCTTCTGGAATTTTTGTTCTTTTAAAGAAAAAATAGTTTTTTAAACTTTTTCTCTGCTGAACGAAAAAGGATTACCTTTTTAACAAGAGACTGTTTATTTTATCACGGTGAAAATCACGAAGCTACAATCGAAATGATATTTGAATATTAATGGTTAGAGCAAATAAAAAATTAGTCGGGGTAAAGTTAGAGAATTTTGAAAATTAAGTTTGGGACTACCCTGATATAATGTTCTTGTTAGTAATTTATTTGCCTCGTGTTTTTATTTCTTTTTCTCTTGCAGTTGTTCCATCCTGACGATTGTAATTTTAGTGAAGAATTTTATTAGTTGGTTGCAAATTCAACAATTTTCATTAAAAAGTCATACTTTTTATTTGAAATATCTACTGTTACATTATTCGTTGAGAATTCATATTTTTTGGTAGATAATTCAATTATTTGGGTGAAGGTTGAAACACTTCATTAAAAATAATTTTGTTATTGTTAAAAATTCATCTTTTTGGTTAAAAACGCCTTTTTTGGTTGAAAAATAATTTTTTAAACTGAAAACGTAACTATTTCATTTTTGGCTGAAAATTGATATTTTTTTAATTGAACATTCAATTACTTGGGTAAAACTCGAACCACTTTGTTAAAAATTTGTTTGAGGGTTGATCTCTTTTGATTGAAAATTTAAATATTTTGCTGATTTAAAACTGCAATTTTTTGGTTAAAAATTAACTTTTTTGTTGAAAATTCGTATTTTTCTGGTTGAAAATGCTGCCTTTTGGATTGAATGTTCAACCATTTCTTTGACATTTTTTCCTGTCTTGGCTAAAAAGTCTTATTTGTTTAAAGTTTGTCTCTTTGGTAGAAAATTAATAATTTCTGGTTCAAAATTCAATTGTGTTGTAGAAAATTTGTTTTTTTTTTCTGTTTGTTAAATTTTGACCTACTTTATTTAAATATTCATTCTTTGGTTGCGGAATTGCAGATTCATCATTTTATTTGAAAATTCATCTCTGGCTCAAAAATCAGCTATTTAGTTTAAATTTTTTTACTGAAAATTGATCATTTTCAGTTGAAAATTAAATTATTTGTTTGCAAATTGATGTATTTTGTTGAAAAATTGTCTTTTTGGTAGAAAATTAATTTTCTTTGATGAAAATTCGTCGTTTTGGTTAAGAATTCATCTTTGTAGGTTAAAAGTTAAACTATTTGGTTAAAAATTGAACTATTTTGTTGCAATTTTTTTTTCTAAATTCAACTCTGGTTGAAAATTTATCTATTTTGTTGAAAATTCGTTTTTTTTTATTGTTGAAATACCAACTATTTAATTTTTCGTTAAGTATTCGTCTTTTTGTCGAAAATTCCAATTTTCGTGTTGAAAATTCAACTATTTTTGGTTAAAGTTTAATTTTTTTTCAAAATAAGACTATCTGGTTGGAAATTCATTTTTGTAATGTCAAGTATTTTGTTAAAAAATCATCCTTTTTGGTTGAAAATTCAACTGTTTTGTTGAAAATTCGTCTATTTCGACAGAAAATTCGTCCTTTTGGATTTAAAATTCACCTTTTTTGTTAAGAATTAAACTGTCTTTAAAAATAGTTGAAGTTCAATCTTTTCTGTTTAAAATTCGATTATTTAGTTGAAAATTCATCTTTATAGGTTCTCAACAATTTTGTTAAAAAATCAACTTATTTGTTGACAATTTTATTATTTTATTGAAAATAAACCTAAATTAGCTTAAAATTCGATAGTTTAGTCAAATTTCAACCAATGAAAAAAAAAATCTCATTACACACGGTGTTGAACTCGCCTTGATATTATAAGCAGCAAAAAAACACTGAATTTTAAAAGTTTCCGTAATAATTGATAAAATGAACAATGTCCCCAAAAACACGTTGTTTTTTTCTATAAAATCAGATTTTAGGGGCGTATGAGAAATTTCGCATTGGACACTTTTTCAGTTCCACTCGACTTTTTCTACTATTTCTTACTATTTCTACTATGTTTCGCGGAAAGTATTTTTTTTACTGTAAAAAGGTACCTGGAAAAATGTATTTTTTTGTCCTGGAAAACCTGGAAAAGTCCTGGAGTTTTTGTTTGAATAAACGCTAGACACCCTGAATAAATGTTCAACAAAAAAAACACGAATTTTCAACAAAATTGTTTTTATCATGCAAAAAAGTGATTTTTTTAACAAAAAATAGAATTCAATTTTCAGTTCAAACAACCAATTTTCAACCAAAAAAATGAATTCTCAACAAAATAATTCAAGTTTACACCCAAAAGATAAATTTTCTACCAAAAAAGATACAGTTTCAATAAAATATATAAATTTTCAACTAAAAAAGATATATTTACAAACCAAGAATATAATAGTTCAATTTGCAGTTAGAAAAGTAAATTTTAAACAAAAAAACGAGTTTTCAGAAAAATTAATTAATTTTCATCTGAAAATGTAAATTTTCAAGGAAAAATGGAACACTTACATCGTCAGTTAAAAAAATTAATTTTCAACTAAAAAAAACGAATTTTTAACCAAAGAAGTTAATTTTTAATCACAATGATGAATTTTGAACCAAAAATATGAATTTTTGACAAAATAGTGGAATTTTGAACTCAAAACATGAATTTTCTATCAACAACAAAAATGAATTTTCAACTAAATAGTTTGTTTTTTTCAACCAAAGAAATGAATTTCTAACAAAAAAATAGAATAGTCAAATTTCTACAAAACAGATTATTTTTTAATGAAAAAAATTACATTTCTATCAAAAAAGGTAAATTTTCCACAAAAAGATCTTGAACTAAACAAAAATTTAATTTTTGACGAAATTCATGAATTTTCAACTGAAAAGATCAATTTTCTACAAAAAATAAAATAGTTAAATTTTCAGTTAGTAAAATAAATTGTCAACCTAAAAAGAAACGAATTTTCAACAAAATAGTTAAATTTTCAACCAAAGAAATAAATTTTTAACCAAAGAAATAAATTTTCAACCAAAAAGATGAAGTTCCAATTAATGAGAAAACTCTTCTACCAAAAAAAGACTGATTATCAACAAGAAGTTGAATTTTCACCTAAAATAGATACATTTTCAAATAAAAATAGAATAGTTAAATTTTCAGTACAAAAATTAATTTTCAATAAAGTTAAAATAAATTTTTAGTTAAAAAAATTAATTCTAAATAAGAAAAAACTAATTTTTAACCAAAAAGATAGATTCTCAACCAATAAGATGAATTTTCTTTTCAAATAGATGAATCTATAACAAAGTACACGAATTTTCAACCAAATATTTGAATTTTTAAAGGAAATTTCAACCAAAAAGATGAATTATTCACCAAGAAGATTCTCACAAAATTCAAATTTCAATAAAATACAATAGAGTAAAAAAAAATAATTTTCAACAAAAAAGATGAATTTTGCAACAAATAAGATGAATTTTCTATGAAAATAGATGAATTTACAACAAAGTACACGAATTTTCAAGCAAATATTTGAATTTTTAAAGGAATTTTCATAAAAAAAAAAAAAAAAAATTGACAACAAAATAGTTTACTTTTCAACCAAACCGGATACATTTTAACAAGGTTGTGTAAATTTCAGCCAAATAGTTAAATTATGATCAATTAGAAAAATGCAATTTCAACCAAGAAGAATCATTTTCTATCGAAAAAGACGAATTTTCAACTAAAATTATGAATCATCAACCAAATAAGTAAATTTTGAACTAAGTAGTTCCACTTCCAACTAGGTAGTTGAATTTTCAACCAAAAAATATGTATTTTCAACGAAAAACATGATATCTGATATTTCAACCAAAAACCAAATTGCAACCATTAAAAATGTATTTTTATATCTTCAATCCTAATTTATTATTGTCAAGTAAAGACAATTTATTCACGGATTTATTGAATTATGAAATGAAATTGAATTTTTTCCAGGGGATTAACGACTTCTTTTTTATAAATTAAAACTGCAATTTACCATCATTTTAATAAAAAAACTAAATATTTCAGAAAATAAATCAGAATTTCAAGTTTTAATTTAGTTTTTCCTTTTTTTTGTATAAAAATAGAAATGATCTAAATAAATTGAAATGTTTGAAATTTCTTGAGATCTCTGGAAATCTTTTGAAATATTTTTAAATCTCTTGATATCCCTTGAAATCTTTTGAAAATCTGTTAAATGTTACTTTCAAATATTTTAAAGATATTGAGTATATTAAAATTGCATGTATCTATTAAAAAATGTATTTTTATAGCTTCAATCATTAATGACTTTTTTCTTATAAATTATAACTGGAAAATACCATTATTATAATAATCAAACTACATATTTTAGAAAATAAATCAGAATTTCACGTTCCAATTTAGTTTTTCCTCTTTTAATTATAAAAATATAAATGATCTGAAGAACTGAAATGTTTGAAATCTCTTGATTTTTCTTTTATGTTTCCATTTAAAAATGTATTTTTATAGCTTAAACCATAATTTGTTATTGAAAAGTAAATACGATTTATTCTCTGACTTTTAAAATTATTAAATGAATTGGAATCTTTTCCAATGGATTAACGACTTCTTTCTTATAAATTAAAATAGCAAAATACCTCCATTATAATAAAAAACTAAATATTTCAGAAAAGAAATCATAATTTTCATAATTTCAAGTTCTAATATAGTTTTTCCTCTTTTTTTATATAAAAATATAAATGATCTAAATAACTATCTAAATATCTAAAAATCTAATCTAAATAACTGTAATGTTTGAAATCGTTGAAATCTTTTGTTAGAAATTATTTTTTTTTTTTAGTTGAAGATTTATCATTTTAGTTGAAGATTCATCTCTTTGGTTGAAAAATGAGCTATTTTGTTTAAAGTTAGTTTTTTATTTGGCTGAACATTATTTTCTTTTACTGAAAATGTAACTATTCCAGTTTAATATTCCATAATTTTCGTTAAAAATTCATCTTTATGGTTGAAAATTAATTTTGTTTACTAATTTTATTTAGAAAATTTAACTCTTTTTAGTGGAAAATTTCAGTATCTGGATGAAAATTTATGTATTTTGTTGAAAATTCAACAGTTTGTTTGCAATTTTTTCCCTCGCTTAACTGAAAAATCTTCCATACTTGAAATTTCAACTGAAAAGTTTTTTTTGTTGTTGGTAGAATTCAACTGGTAATGATTAAGAATTAAAATCTTTTTTGGTTGAAATATCAACTACTACATTTTTCGTTCTGAATTCATTTTTTTGGAACTAAAATTTAATTACTTCGTTGAAAGTTAATCTATTTTTTTAAATTAATTTTTCTGGTTGAAGATTCATCATTTTAATTAGAAATTTTGGTTGGAAATTCTTTTTTTCTTTAGCTGAAATTTTTTTTTACTGCAAATTAAAATTTTCCAGTTGAAACTTTAACTATTTTGTTGAAGATTTGTTCTCTTTTGGTTGAAAATTAATTTTTTTAAACTAAAAATGTAATTATTTCAGTTAAAAATTTATTTCTTTGGTTTAACATTAACATTTTTAACTAAAAATGTAACTATTCAATATTTAGTTGAAGAATGATGTTTTTTAAAATTAAGATAGAACAGAAATCCATTTTATCATGAATAATTTTTAGTTAAATATTCATCTTTTTTGGTAGAAATTAATATTTTTGGTTGAAAATTCATCACTTTGTTTGAAAATGTAACTATTTTTTGTTTAAATTAGTTTTTTCTTGTTAAAAATTATTATTTTTTAAAAACTGTAAATGCAACTATTCCAATTGAGTATTCCATCAATTCAGTTGAAATTTCATCTCTTTGGTCAAACCTTAATTTTTTTTAACTAAAAATTTAACTATTCAATTTTTGGTTGACAATTTATCTTTGTTAGTTGAAAATTCATGTATTATGTTAAAAATTCCTCTTTTTTTGGTAGAAATTAATCTTCTTGGTGGAGAATTCATTTTTTAGGTTGAAAATGTAATTATTTCAGTTAAGGATCCATAATTTCATTCGAAAATTCATATTTTTTTGTTTAAAATCAACTATTCCAGTTGAAGATTCATCAGTGTGTTTGAAAATTAATTTTTTAACTGGAAGTTTAAGTATTCCATTTTTGGTTGAAAATTCATCTTTTTTAGATCCAAATTCAACTATTTGTTTGAAAATTTGTCTTCTTTAGTTGAAAATTCAACTATTTCGTTGAAATTTCATGTATTTTGTTGAAAAATCGTCTTCTTTGGTAGAAAATTAATATTTTTGTTTGAAAATTTAACTATGTGGTTAAAAATTAATCTATCTTATTGAAAATGCAATATTTTTACTTGAAAAGTTAGGGATTTGAAGCGTTTTAAATTGAATTTAATATAGCCTCCACAATAATTTTACCTCAATATGCACTGAATTTTAAGTATAAGAAGATAACATAAAAATGTGGTTGAATTATTATTCAAATTCATGAACTTTAGGGACCAATTCAAGAAATGATTAATTATGTTTTTATTGTTATTTCATTATTTAATAAATTGATGGTGCCTATATATTTAAGGATATCTTGCAATATAATTTGTCAAAGCTTTCTAAATTAAACATATTAATTTAATTACTAGAAACTGAAAAAAAACATTATTTATAATAAGCTCGTAAATATTGTATGTACATATTCTGAGCTGGTTGTTGAAAAAAATGCGAAATATTTAAATGGCTCCGTATTATGAAAAATTATACCTGGAAAAAACGTGGAATTGACAGTGAATTTTTTTGAAATGAGTTATTTTGTTTAAAATTAGTTTTTTATTTGGCTGAACATTATTTTCTTTTACTGAAAATTTAACTATTCCAGTTGAAACTTTAACAATTTTGTTGAAATTTTCTTTTTTTTTTTGTTTGGTTGAAAATTAATTTGTTTGAACTGAAAATGTAACTATTGCAGTTTAATATTCCATAATTTTAGTTAACAATTCATCTCTATGGTTGAAAATTAATTTCTAAACTAATATTTTAACTATTCAGTTTTTGGTTGAAAAATGATCCTTTTTAGTTGAAAATTCGTCTTTTTTGGTAGACATTAATCTTTTTGGTTGAAAATTAATCTTTTTTTTCTTGAAAATTCAATTATTCTAGTTAAAGATTCATCATTTTAGTTGAAAATTCATCTTTTTGGTTTAAAATACAACTATTCCAGTTGAAGGTTCATAATTTTAGTAGAAAATTCCTCACTTTGTTTGAAAATGTAATATTTAAATGGCTCCGTATTATGAAAAATTATACTGGGAAAAAATTTGAGTTACCCGGAAAAAACCCTGGAATTGTCAGTGAATTTATTTGAAAAATGAGCCATTTTGTTTAAAATTAGTTTTTTTACCATGCCAGTTGAAACTTTAACAATTTTGTTGAAATTTTCTTCTTTTTTTTTTTGGTTGAAAATAATTTGTTTAAACTGAAAATTTAACTATTCTAGTTTAATATTCCATAATTTTAGTTAAAAATGCATCTCTATGGTTGAAAATTAATATAATATAATTAATTAGTAATAATATAATATATGTGATTAATTTTTTTCAGTTGTTTTGAAAACTCCAGTGAGGAATGACGTGAAGAGTGCGGAAAGAAAATCTGCAAAATCTTCCAAAGAAATTAAGAGTGAGGGACGGAAAATCACGAATTTTTCCAAAGAAATTAAGAGCGAGGAAAGGAAAGCTCCGAAGTCTCTCGAAGAAATCGAGAGTGAAGAAAAGGTAGTGAAGAAGTCACCCAACGAAATCAAGGCTAAGGAAAAAACAACTCCCAGCGTAATCGAGAATAAGGAAAAGAAACCTGCAAAGTCTCCCAGGCGTCGATTTTTCTTCACTCCTGGAAAAAGCCCTAAAACAGAGGAAGTGAAAAAGAAGAAAGAGTATTTTCCCGAGGTTGAAAGCCTCGTTAATATTCAGTCAAGTTTGATCTTTGGAAAAAGTCCCCGAACTCCAGAGATTCGTAAAAATATTTACGAAAATGTGAGATCACCGGTGGCCGAATATATCAAGGGTACAGACGCGAAATTGGTGAAAAACATCCATGTGAAAACAAATGATTGGCTGCTGACACCACAACCTTTGGGGATTTCAAACGAATTTAATAGAATGCAAATCACGCCATTGAAAAATGTCCAGGAGAGTGCTGGACTTAAATTCAATCTGTCTCCAATGGGAAAGAAGGTGAGAGAATTACAGATGATTACTTTTAGAGGCCTCACAAACCGGTCCCTATATCCCCTATTCTACCCTATATTAGGTCCCTAATAAGGTTCCTATATAACAGGGTGTCTACTCTACCTGGAAAAATTTAAGTATTCAATTTTTAGTTTAAAAATGATCTTTTTTATTCGAAAATTCGTCTTTTTTGGTAGAAATTAATCTTCTTGATTGAAAATGAATACTTTTTGTGGAAAATCAATCTTTTTGGTTGGAAATTAATCTTTTTGGTTGAAACTTAATCTTTTTGGTTTAAAATTCAACTATTTCAGTTCAATATTCGTCATTTTAGTTGAAAATTCATCGTTTTGTATGAAAATGTAACTATTTTCTTAAAAAGTAGTTTTTATTTGGTAGAAGTTCATCTTCTTCGTTGAAAATTAATCTTTTTGGTTAAAAATTAAACTATTCCAGTTGAAGATTCATAATTTTAGTTGAAAATTCATCATTTTGGTTGAAAATGTAACCAATTGCTTGAAAATTAGTTTTTTCCGTTGAAAATGATTTTTTAAATGAATTCAACTGTTTTGTTAAAACTTCATCTTCTTGGTTGAAAGCTCATTCCAGTTGAAAATCGAACTATTTTGTGGAAAATTTTTAGTTTTTTTTTGGTTGAAAATTAATTTAATTTTTCAACTAAAAATTTAACTATTCAATTTTGAGTTTAAAAATGATCTTTTTTATTCGAAAATTCGTCTTTTTTGGTAGAAATTAATCTTCTTGATTGAAAATTAATACTTTTTGTGGAAAATTAATCTTTTTGGTTGGAAATTAATCTTTTTGGTTGAAACTTAATCTTTTTGGTTTAAAATTCAACTATTTCAGTTCAATATTCGTCATTTTAGTTGAAAATTCATCGTTTTGTATGAAAATGTAACTATTTTCTTAAAAAGTAGTTTTTATTTGGTAGAAACTCATCTTCTTGGTTGAAAATTAATCTTTTTGGTTAAAAATTAAACTATTCCAGTTGAAGATTCATAATTTTAGTTGAAAATTCATCATTTTGGTTGAAAATGTAACCAATTGCTTGAAAATTAGTTTTTTCCCTTGAAAATGATTTTTTAAATGAATTCAACTGTTTTGTTAAAACTTCATCTTATTGGTTGAAAACTCATTCCAGTTGAAACTTTAACTATTTTGTGGAAAATTTTTAGTTTTTTTTTGGTTGAAAATAAATTTTTTTTTCAACTAAAAATTTAACTATTCAATTTTTAGTTTATAATGATCTTTTTTATTCGAAAATTCGTCTTTTTTGGTAGAAATTAATCTTCTTGATTGAAAATTAATACTTTTTGTGGAAAATTAATCTTTTTGGTTTAAAATTCAACTATTTCAGTTCAAGATTCGTCATTTTAGTTGAAAATTAATTTCTTCTTACTGAAAATTCAACTATTATATTTTTGGTTGAAAATTGATCTTTTATAGTTCAAAATTCAACTATTTGGTGGAAATTTGGTCTTTTTGAGTTGTAAATTCAACTATTTTGTTAAAACTTCATCTTCTTGGTTGAAAACCCATTCCAGTTGAAAATTGAACTATTTTGTGGAAAATTTGTAGTTTTTTTTTGGTTGAGAATTAATTTTTTGTCAACTGAAAATTTAACTATTCAATTTTTAGTTTAAAAATTATCTTTTTTAGTCGAACATTCATCTTTTTTTGGTAGAAATTAATCTTCTTGGTTGAAAATTAATACTTTTTGTGGAAAATTAATCTTTTTGTTTGAAAATTAATCTTTTTGGTTTAAAATTCAATTATTTCAGTTCAAGATTCGTCATTTTAGTTGAAAATTAATTTTTTTAAACTGAAAATTCAACTATTCCATTTTTGGTTTAAAAATTATCTTTTTTAGTCAAAAATTCGTCTCTTTTTGGTAGAAATTAATCTTCTTAATTGAAAATTAATACTATTTGTGGAAAATTAATCTTTTTTGTTGAAAATTAATCTTTTTGGTTTAAAATTCAACTATTTCAGTTCAAGATTCGTCATTTTAGTTGAAAATTAATTTTTTTTCACTGAAAAATCAACTATTTGGTGGAAATTTGGTCTTTTTGAGTTCTAAATTCAACTATTTTATTAAAACTTCATCTTCTTGGTTGAAAGCTCATTCAAGTTAAAACTTGAACTATTTTGTGGAAAATTTTTAGTTTTTGTTTGGTTGAAAATTATTTTTTTTTTCAACTGAAAATTTAACTATTCAATTTTTAGTTTAAAAATTATTTTTTTTAGTCGAAAATTCATCTTTTTTGGTAGAAATTAATCTTCTTGATTGAAAATTAATACTTAGTGTGGAAAATTGATCTTTTTGGTTTAAAATAAAACTATTTCAGTTCAAGATTCGTCATTGTAGTTGACAATTAATTTTTTTTAACTGAAAATTCCACTATTCCATTTTTGGTTGAAAATTGATCCTTTATAGTTCAAAATTCAACTATTTGGTTGAAATTTTGTCTTTGAGTTGTAAATTCAACTATTTTGTTAAAACTTCATCTTCTTGGTTGAAAACTCATTCCAGATGAAAATTGAACTATTTTGTGGAAAATTTTTAGTTTTTTTTTGGTTGAGAATTAATTTTTTGTCAACTGAAAATTTAACTATTCAATTTTTAGTTTAAAAATTATTTTTTTTTTAGTCGAAAATTCGTCTTTTTTGGTAGCAATTAATCTTCTAGGTTGAAAATTAATCATTTTGGTTAAAAATTAATCTTTTTGGTTTAAAATTCAACTATTTCAGTTCAAGATTCGTCATTTTAGTTGAAAATTAATTTTTCTTTGACTGAAAATTCAACTATTCCATTTTTGGTTGAAAACTGGTTTTTTATAGTTCAAGATTCAACTATTTGGTGGAAATTTTGTCTTTTTGAGTAGTAAATTCAACTATTTTGTTAAAACTTCATCTTCTTGGTCGAAAACTCATTCCAGTTGAAACTTGAACTATTTAGTGGAAAATTTTTAGTTTTTTGTTTGTTGAAAATAATTTTTTTTTCAACTAAAAATTTAACAATTCAATTTTTAGTTTAAAAATGATCTTTTTTAGTCGAAAATTCGTCTTTTTTGGTAGAAATTAATCTTCTTGGTTGAAAATTAATACTTTTGTGGAAAATTAATCTTTTTGGTTTGAAATTCAACTATTTCAGTTCAAGATTCGTCATTTTAGTTGAAAATTATTTTGTTAAACTTCATCTACTTATTTTGTTAATACTTCATCTACTTGGTTGACAACTCATTCCAGTTGAAACTTGAACTATTTTTTGGAAAACTTTTAGTTTTTTTTGATTGAAAATTAATTTTAATTAATTTTAAAAATTATCTTTTTTAGTCGAGAATTCGTCTTTTTGGTAGAAATTAATCTTCTTGGTTGAAAATTAATACTTTTTGTGGAAAATTAATCTTTTTGGCTGAAAATTAATCTTTTTAGTGTAATATTCAACTATTTCAATTCAAGATTCGTCATTTTAGTTGAAAATTAATTTTTTGTTTGAAAATTAATTTTTTAAATTAAAATTGTAACTATTCTAGTTGATTCCATCATATTAGTTAAAAATTCATCTCTTTGGTCGAAAATTCAATTATTCTATTTAAAGATTCATAATTTTAGTTGAAAATTCATCACTTGGTTTGAAAATGTAACTATTTATTTTTAAATTATTTTTGTTGTTTGAAAATTAGTTCTTTTTTCGGTTGAACATTAATTTTTTTAACAGAAAATTTAACTATTCATTTTTCTATTGACAATTTATCTTATTTCAGTGTAAAATGCATTTATTTTGTTAAAAATCGTCCTTTCTTGTAGAAAATGAATCTTCTTTTTTGGAAATTCATCTTTTTGGTTGAAAATTCAAGTATTCCAGTTAAATATTCATAATTTTAGTCTTGGTTGAAAGTTAAACTCTTTTGTTAAAAATACATCTTTTTGGTTTAAAATTTCACTTTTCCAGATGAAGATTCATCATTTTAGTTGAAAATTCATCACTTTGATTTTTTTGTTTGAAAATTAATTTTTGTAAATAAAAATTAAATTATTCCATTTTTGCTACAAACTGACCTTTTTTAGTTCAAAATTCAACTATTTGCTTGAAAAATGATCTTTTTGAGTTGATAATTCAACTATTTGGTTAACAATTAATATATTTAGTTGAAAAATCATCTTTTTTGGTAGAAAATTAATTTTTTTGTTTGAAATTTCAACTTTAAAAAAAAATCATCTATCTTGTTGAAAATGCAATATTTTTACTTTTTTTTTATATGATACCCACATTAATTTCACCTAAATATGCATTATGTTAGAAATTATTAGGGTTTCAAAGATTTGAAGAGATTTGAAATTATTTTTTGGAATTCACTCTGAATTCTTAATTCACTTGAATTCTTCTAAATTTACTCAATTCTACTTAATTTATTGCATTTTTTTGAAATTTTCAAAGTTTTTATTCAATTGTTTCCTTAAATTGCTCTAAATTCATTGCAATTTTACAGAAATCAGTGAAACTTTTTTGAGTTAAAAAATGTTTTCTAATTGATTTGAATTCTTTTGAATTTAACTTGAATTGTTTTGAAGTTTTATGAATTTAACCTGAATTTGTGAAACTTTAAGACGGAAAAAAGTACCCTATGAGCGTGACAAAAAGTACCCTTTCATCTCTATATTTTATCCTATAGGGTCTGTAAGGCCTGCTTTTACTAATTTACATGATTTAAACATTCTTAATCGATTATTAACAATATTTTCTTTTAGATTGCCGATTCTCCGATACTGGGGGACGAAAATATTCCTGAAAATGAATTCAAACTTCCGAAAATCGATTACAAAACTCCGGCGAAAGTTCATACGGTGTGTATAAAATTATTGATACTTTCATATTAATTTTTTAGACTTTTGTTTGGTCACTGGAACGGAAATTTCGGAAATGTTTGGCCAAAAAAATTTAGCAAAAATAAGAGAAATCGGTGATTCTTGACTATTTTAGCTAAGATTCTGAAATTTTTTTACAAAAATATGAGAAAACTGTGATTTTTGATTTGTATTTAGAAAAGTAATATGACTATATTCATTCCAGGCTGGTCTTTGAATATTTTGAACCATTTCTTTGGAACCTGATTTTTTTTTATTTAAAAAAATCTGTTTGAAAATTCGCGTACTTTGTTGAAAATTTGTCTTCTTTTGTAGAAAATTAATCTTCTTTGTTAAAAATTCGTCTTTTTAGTTTTAAAATCCATCTCTGCTGGTAGAAATTTCATATTTGTTGGTTTATTTTTATTATTATTATATCAGGGCCCTGATATAATATTCTTGTTCATAATTTATATGCCTTGTATTTCTATTTCTTTTTTTTTGTAGTTGTTTTCTCCTGACGATTACATTTTTAGTTAAAAATTTTGTTACTTTTTTGAAAACTTAACTATTTTGGTAGAAAATTCAACTATTTTAATGAAAATACGTCTTCTTGGTTTTAAAATTCATCTCTTTTGCTAGAATTTTTTTTAGTTTGAAATATCAACTATTATACGTTATGTTGAGAATTCATCTTTTTAGGTTGCAAAATTTATCTACTTCGTTAAAAATTCATCTGTTTTGTTAAAGATTCAATTTTTTGTTTGAAAATTGAACTATTTTGTTGAAAACCCGTTTTTTTACCAAAAATTTAACTTTTCTATTTTTGGTTAAAATTTAATCTTTTTTAGTTGAAAATTCAAATATTTTTTTGAAAATTCGTCTTCTTTGGTAGAAAATTAATCTTCTTGGTTAAAAAATTGTCTTTATATCTTTATATTGTTTGAAATATAAACTTTTATACTTTTTGTTGAAAATCCATCTTTTTAGGTTGAAAATTCAATTACTTGGTTAGAAATTCGACTATTTTGTTGAAAATTCGTTTTTTTTTTGTTGAAAATTAATTTTTTTTACTGAAAGTTTAACCATTCAAGTTGAAGATTCATTATGTTAGTTGAAAATTCATCTCCTTGGTTGACAGTTTAACCATTTTTTTGGAAACTGATTTTTTTTTTATTTAAAAAAATCTGTTTGAAAATTCGCGTATTTTGTTGAAAATTTGTCCTTTTTTGGTAGAAAATTAATCTTCTTTGTTGAAAATTCATCTTTTTAGTTTTAAAATCCACCTCTTTTGGTAGAAATTTCATATTTTTTGGTTGAAATATAAACTATTATACTTTTTGTTGAAAATTCATATTTTTAGGTTGAAAATTCAACTAATTGTTTAGAAATTCAGCTATATTGTTGAAAATTCTTTTTTCTTTGTTGAAAATTAATTATTTTACTGAAAATTTAACTATTCCAGTTGAAGATTCATAATATTAATTGAAAATTCGTTTCCTTGGTTGACAGTTTAACCATTTTTTTTGGAACTGATTTTTTTTTATTTAAAAAAATCTGTTTGAAAATTCGCGTATTTTGTTGAAAATGTGTCTTTTTTGGTAGAATATTAATCTTCTTTGTTGAAAATTCATCTTTTTAGTTTTAAAATCTATCTCTTCTGGTAGAAATTTCATATTCGTTTTTGTTGTTGTTGAAAATTAATTTTTTTACTGAAAATTCATTTATTCCAGTTGAAGATTCATAATCTTAGTTGAAAAATCGTCTCTTTGGTTGCCAGTTTAACCATTTTTTTGGAAATTGATTTTTTTTTAATGAAAAAAATTGGTTTGAAAATTCGCGTATTTTGTTGAAAATTTGTCCTTTTTTGGTAGAAAATTAATCTTCTTTGTTGAAAATTCGTCTTGTTAGTTTAAAAATCCATCTGTTCTGGTAGATATTTCATCTTTTTTGGTTGAAATATAAACTATTATACTTTTTGTTGAAAATTCATCTGTTTAGGTTGAAAATTCAACTACTTGGTTAGAAATTCAACTATTTTTTTGAAAAGTCGTTTTTTTGTTGTTGAAAATTAATTTTTTTACTGAAAATTTAACTATTCCAGTTGAAGATTCATAATTTTAGTTAAAGATTTATCTCCTTGGTTGACAGTTTAAATATTTTTTGGAAACTGCATTTTTTGATTTAAAAAAATCTGTTTGAAAGTCGCGTATTTTGCTGAAAATTTGTCTTTTTTTCGTAGAAAATTAATATTCCTTGTGGAAAATTCGTCTTTTTAGTTTTAAAATCCATCTCTTATGGTAGAAATTTCATATTTTTCAGTTGAAATAAGAACTATTATACTTTTTGTTGAAAATTCATATTTTTAGGTTGAAAATTCCACTAATTGTTTAGAAATTCAACTATATTGTTGAAAATTCGTTTTTTGTTGTTGAAAATTAATTATTTTACTGAAAATTCAACTATTCCAGTTGAAGATTCATAATCTTAGTTGAAAATTCATCTCTTTGGTTGCCAGTTTAACAATTTTTTTGGAAATTGATTTTTTTTAATGAAAAAAATTGGTTTGAAAATTCGTGTGTTTTGTTGAAAATTTAATCTTTTTATTAAAAATTCAACTCTTTCGTTAAAAATTCAACTGTTTTCTTAAAAATACATTTTTTGAAAGTGTAATATTTCTTGATTAAATATTCGACCATTTGGTTAAAAATTCAACTGTTTTACAGAAAATTCGTAGAAAAATTCATCTTTTTGTTGAAAAATTGGACTATTTATTTGAAAATTCGTTTCTTTTTTTGTTGAAAATTCATTTTTTTTTGTACTGAAAATTTAACTTTTCTATTTTTGGTTAAAAATTCATCCTTTTCAATTGAAAATTAAACTGTTTGTTTGAAAATTTGTGTATTTTGTTGAAAATTCGCCTTTTTGGTAGAAAATTGATCTTCTTAGTTAAAAATTCGTCTTTTAGGTTTTAAAATTCATCTATTTTGGTAGAAATTTTATTACCTTCGGTTGAAATATCAACTATTACACTTTTTGTTGAGAATTCATCTTTTTGGGTCGAAAATTCAACTATTTGGTTAGAAATTCAACTATTTTGTTGAAAATTTAATTATTGTGTTGAAAAGTTGTCTTTTTATGTAGAAAATTCTTTATTTTAGTTAAAAAATCGTCTTTTTTGTTAGAAAATTAATCTTATTGGTTGAAAATTCATTTTTTTTCGTTTTAAAATTCATCTCTTTTGGTAGAAAATTCATCTTTTTAGTTGTAACTATTAAAAATTACATTTTTTGTTGAGAATTCATCTCTTTGGTTGACAGTGTAACAATTTTGTTGAAAATTGATGTTTTTAAATGAAAAAAGTTTGTTTGAAAATTCGCGTGTTTTGTTGAAAATTTAGTCGTTTTGTTAAAAATTCAACTCTTTCGTTAAAAATTGAACTGTTTTCTTAAAAATACGTTTTTTTAAGTGTAATCATTCTTGATTAAATATTCGACCATTTGGTTAAAAATTCAACTGTTTTACAGAAAATTCGTAGAAAAATTCATCTTTTTGTTGAAAAATTGGACTATTTATTTGAAAATTCGTTTCTTTTTTTGTTGAAAATTCATTTTTTTTTTGTACTGAAAATTTAACTTTTCTATTTTTGGTTAAAAATTCATCCTTTTCAATTGAAAATTAAACTGTTTGTTTGAAAATTTGTGTATTTTGTTGAAAATTCGTCTTTTTGGTAGAAAATTAATCTTCTTAGTTAAAAATTCGTCTTTTTGGTTTTAAAATTCATCTATTTTGGTAGAAATTTTATCACTTTCGGTTGAAATATCAACTATTACACTTTTTGTTGAGAATTTATCTTTTTGGGTCGAAAATTCAACTATTTGGTTAGAAATTCAACTATTTTGTTGAAAATTTAATTATTTTGTTGAAAAGTTGTCTTTTCATGTAGAAAATTCTTTATTTTAGTTAAAAATTCGTCTTTTTTGTTAGAAAATTAATCTTATTGGTTGAAAATTCATCTTTTTCGTTTTAAAATTCATCTCTTTTGGTAGAAAATTCATCTTTTTAGTTGGACCTATTAAAAAATACATTTTTTGTTGAGAATTCATCTTTTTAGGTTGAAAATTCAACTGCTTGGTTAAATGTTTAACTATTTGGTTGTAAATGCAACGGTTTGGTTAATAAATTATTATTTTTTGGTTGCAAAGTCAATTATTGGGTTGAAAATACAACATTTTTTGTTGAATATTCATCTTTGTGAGTAGAAAGTTAAAGTCTGGTTAGAAATTCGTCCTTTCGGATTGCAAATTCATTTTTTTGTTTGAAAATGCAACTGTTTTTGGTAGAATTTTAATATTTTTGTTAAAACGTCATATTTTTGGTCGAACATTCAACTTTGTTATTGTAAATTCGTCCTTTTGGATTGAAAATTCTTCTTTCATGGTAGAAAAGTCATCTTTTTTGTTTGGAATAAATAAATTTGACATTTTTAAATAGTAAACTGTAATATTGCATTATTTTGCTTATAAAGGATTCTGTAATAAAAATGTTTCTCGATTAAAATTCTGGTCTTTGAATATTAATGGTCAAGGAAAATAAAAATGTGATCAGGGAAAAGTCAGGAAATTTTGAAAATTAAATTTTTCGGCCACCCTCTAAAACAAATTTTTAAACAAACAAAAAAATTAAATACTTTAAGTTTCAAATTATGAATGTTGTTTTACAGATAAAGGATAATTTAGAAAATGAACCGAAAAGTCAAGGATCGAGAGTAAAAACTTTACTGAAGTCATCAGAAAAGAAGATCGTTATCAGACACGAAGGTATAAGATGAATAATTTTATGCAATAAATAAATATATTGATATGAATTTCAAATAGCTAAATAAATAATGTAATTAAATAATTTTCCAGGTCGTATTGCAGTCGCAAGTCCGAGAAACGCAGACGAAGACGAGACAGATAATACTTTGGTGGAGACTTCCATACACGTAAAAACAATAGCTCGAAAAACAGATTATATAAGAGCGCGAACTGTTCGATAAAGTTGTACGTATTTTTAATCCGATTGATATTCCACTATTTTACTCATATTGCTTAAGATAATCAAAAACGTAGCATGATTATAATAGTTTCTGATTTATTTCGTAACATCGGAAAGTGAAAGGTCAAATGTAAATATTCCAAAATTTTCGGCATAGTTTCTCTCGTAACTCTAAGAACTTCGCGATGAAGTTGTACTTATTTATTTTTATAAGTTTTTTTCAGGGGAATATAAGAATCCTACAAACGCTCAAACTTTTCTACGTAGCGATGTACCGTATGCTCACTTTAATTTGTAAAAATTATTAATGATTGTGGGCGGAAACTTTGCGTAGTGGAAATATATTTTGATTTTTTTTTGTACAAAAAGTTTCAGTTTATTTGATGTTTTACTTTTTATAAGGTAGGAATTGATTGATTGATTGATTGATTGAAAAACCGCGGAACAAATTCTGAGCTAGGACTGGAAATTTTCTAAAAGAATTAAAAGTCTGGGTTGGAACAGGGAACTTTTTAAAAGAATTCTAATTGTGAGTTAAAAATGGGCATTTTTGAAAAAAAATCTGGATTGGAACAGGGCATTTTTCACACGAATTATAATTCTGACTTGGAACAGGGAATTTTCAAAAAGAATGAAAATTCTGGGTTGGAACAGGGAATTTTTCAAAAGAATTATAATTCTCAAATGGAACGGGATTTTTCAATTTTAACAAATTCTTCGCTAGAACTGGAAATTTTCGAAAAGAATTAAAATTCTAGATTGGAACAGAGAATTTTTCAAAAGAATTATAATTCTCACTGAGATCAGGGAATTTTCAAGTTTAAATAAATTGTGAGTTGGAACAGGGAATTTTTCAAAAGAATTTTAGATCTGAGTTTAAACGGGGGATTTTTTAAACGAATTAAAATTCTGGATTGGAATAGGACATTTTCAAATAAATTCTAATTGTGAATAGAAAAGGGGAATTTTTGAAACGAATTAAAATTTTTCATTGGAACGTAGCATTTTCCAAAAATAAACAAATTATAATTCTGCCTTTGAACAGGGAATTTTCAAATTTAAATGAATTCTTAGATGGAAAAGGAAATTTTTCAAAAGAATTTTAATTGTGAGTTGAAAAAGGGAGTTTTTGAAAAGAATTAAAATTTTTGATTTTAACAGGGCATTTTCCAAAAATTGAAAAAATTAAAATTCTGGATTTGGACTGGGAAGCAAAAAAAATTATAATTCTGAATTCGAACGGGAATTTTCAAATTTAAATGAATTTTTAGTTCGAAAAAGGAATTTTTCAAAAGCATTTTAATTGTGAGTTGAAACGCAGAATTTTTGAAATGAATAAAAATTTGGTATTGGAACCGGGAATTTAAAAAAAATTATAATTCTGACTTGGAACAGGGATTTTTAAAGTTGAAATAAATTGTTGAATAATTTTTCAAAAGAATTCGAATTCTGAATTGAAACGCGGAATATTTGAAAAGAATTAAAATTCTGGATTGGAACAGGGCATTTTTCAAAAGAATTTTAATTCTGAGTTGAATCGCGGAATTTTCGGAAACAATTAAAATTCTGGATTTTTCAAATTTAAATAAACTCTAAATTGGAACTGGAATTTATCCAAGAGAATTATTATAATTCTCAGT
>CAKNYM010047136.1:36791-52417 GCA_932195095.1 Andricus curvator | reverse complement strand
TTGATTCCAATAAGAATACCTAAATCTGTCCTTGATCTGAGCAAGATGTTCCGGACGTCACTACGATTTTTATTAACCTAATCTTGATTCGAATGAGAATAGCCAAGTCTATTCTTGGCCTAACTAAGATTTTTTGGGCCGAACCGGAGTGTCGGACCTTAGATCAGAGAATCCCTGGGAATCAGGGAAAAGTCCGGGAATTTTGTTGTTCAGGGAAAACCAGGGAAAAATCAAGGATTTTCAAAAAAGCAGATAAAAGTCAGGGATTTTCTATAAGAGGAACTATACAATTTTTTTTAAAAATTAAGCCCCTAGAACTATTCCTGACCTAACCAAAATTTCCCCGGCCTAACCACGATTTTCAGGAGCCTAACTTTATTACCATGAGAATGGCCGAGTTTAATTCAGGACTAGCTATTATTTCCCTGGCCAAACTACAATTTTTATGGGCCTTCTTTTTATTTCTGTAAGGCTCTCCAATTCTAATTCTGGCCTAACCTTATTTTCCTGAGCCTAAAAAAAAAGAAACTATCATTTTTTAAATTAATAAAGATAACGTTTTAAGAGGCTGCAGACACGAGCCGTCCCTGGTTCTGCACCACCGACCTGCAGGCATAGGTAGTGGGCATTATGCTAATTTGAGTAATTCCAATTCATAATTGGAGTTAATTAGTGTCTAGACTCGGCCAATTAGGAAATGGATTTAGCAGTTAATTGTTTCGTGATTATTTAAACTGCAACGACACCCAGTAGAACCTGGAATCCTTTATTTATTTTTTATCTCGCCAAGATCTCCCAAGCTTCTTACTAGTCTCATTGTTTCATTCACTCGGTCATGTAAGGAATTCCTTTTTTCATCGCAAACACAATTCTAGTTCTATAAGTTTCTGATAAGTTTCTGCTGATTGCGAGTAAAACTGAAAGGCTTTCCAAGAGGGGATAGACTTCCCAGAAAACTTTACATGAACTCCGCTCTTGGAAATAAATTAACCTTTCAATTTTTCTTTAACCTTTCAGCAGAGTCAGCTCAGAATTCTGAACCATCTGATTTCATTTGTGTCATCATCATCGCTACTCGTAGTTTTCTTTTTACTTTGCTAGTCCCTACCCTCGTCCTTTCTTTCTGTTCCAGAAGCCAGGCTGACAAAAACAAGGCTGATCAAAAAAATGTCGAGCAGAAACTCGATCCGCTCGCAATTCTTCAACAAAAGACTGAGATCTCACTGCCGAAAACTGAGGACCTAATTTTGGAAAATAAGCTCAAATTTTTAGAAGAATAGCAAAATGTTGGGGGTTAGTCAACCCAGCAATCCGCCCTCGAGTCTTCGACATTCGGCGAGTTTTTCATGTCTCCAAAGGGGCTCTAGTGAAGGTCACAGGGCTCGAACTTCAACCTTGCCTCAACAACCGAGTCTTCCACTTAGCACTCATCAATACAGTGGTTTAAGTTCACTTCAGCATCATCAAACCCAAATTGGAAGTTCCGATTCTAGGAACAGAGAGACTCTTACTAGCGACCATCCTTATGTTGATTCCAACGACTACGGATTTGTCAAAATCAGGCCGAGACTCCGGAGCACTAATGCAATTCTTCATCGTGAAGAAGAAAGGGACAAAGAAACCTTGAGTGATCGAGAAATCGGAAGCTACTATCAACCAAAGGATGAAAAAAACACCAAGAACCATCAAAATCCTCTGAGAGGCGCTCTCGTTCTTTTTACAGCATCCACTTCTTCTTGGTGGAAGACCAAGCAACGAGAGGATCCCAACATCTCCAATTCCTCCTCCTCATCAGAAAGAAAATGGTCAAGTGCAATAAACCCAACAACTACAGCTTCCACAACAACAGCATCACCATCTCGAGAAAGAAGATGGCCCAATAACATGGTTCCTGGTAGCGTCACATCACCAACTAAGGAACGCAAATGGTCTGTTAATTCTGCTCTGACAGCACCTGAACGAAACGAGAGGAAATGGAGCTCTTCCTGCTCTGGTCAAGACCGGAAGTGGAGATCCCTTGGAGCCCTCTTGAGGACTCCAGGAAATGGAGATGCTCAATCCCGATCGAGTCAAACTTTCTTCTATCACAATGCGAGTGCTTCGATGATCGAGGGTGGCGAAAACAACAAAAATCGGGATTCGATGATGAGCTCTTCTACAATCGAAACTAATTCCTACCCTCATTCCTATTCCGCAAGAGTTATTTCAAAAACCCAGTACCGGGAAAATGGGGATTTTAATGGAAGATCCAAAGTTGGGAGGAGACTTTTCCAGGAGGATGCTGATCGGGAGATTGAGGAAGAGAGGATTGAGAATGTTGCGAACAATCGGGATTCAATAAACAATCGTGATTCAATAAACAATCGTGATTCTGTGAGTAGGAATATGGTTAAAAATGGAGGAGACACCAGCGGGATGCTGGAGAACCGATCTACGAGGTCAAACAGGGCGCAGAGTTTTTATCTTCTGGATGATTTTCTGAGACCACAGCCTCAGCCAACGACCTCCAAGTGCTCGATGAATGTTTATGTTTCTTCGCCTTATTCCCGATCGGGAAATGATAAAAGATCGAGTGAAATCAGACAAGCTGCACCAGCTTCTGCGAATTCTAATCAGAGGAATGTGACTAATATTACTCCTCCGAGGAGACACAATTCGAGTTCGGATAGTCTCGAAGTTGCTACGAGTCCTTTGCCACCCCCGGTACCACCGCCGCCTCCACAGATGACGAGAGAGAGGGAGAGAGAAAAGGAGAGGAATGACAACTTCAGGGAGAAGGAGGTTTGTCACTGCAGAAGATGCTGGGCCATTCTGCAACAGAGATGGTATCACGAGGAGGTGAGTCGAAATTTTAGAATTTTAGGCCCAGGCCTGTCCAGCGAAGAAAATTTTTCAGGAATTTTCGACCCAGGCCTGTCGAGCGAGGAGAAATTCCAGGAATTTTTGTTGCAACGACTCAAATCGCAGATCTGAGTTTTCCACCTCCACTTTTCTCTTCCTGTTCTACTTCAAGAGTCGAGTGAGCAGAGATAGGTGGTGGTGGAAATACGCCATCTGGACGTTGAGTAAATTTCTCCTGGCTGAACAGGTCTTTAATAGGGTATTAGGCCACAACGGGACAAAATAGGATTTTTCGACAAATTAGTCTACAGGTCACAATTTGTATCCGATTTGGATGTTATTAAAAAAAATTGAAGCTGACTTGATTCCGGTCCAGCCAGGAGAAATTCCAGGAATTTTCGTTGAAACGACTCAAATCGCAGATGTGAGTTTTCCACCTCCACTCTCCACTTCCTGTTCTACTTCAAGAGTCGAGTGAGCAGAGAGAGGTGGTGGTGGAAATACGCCATCTGGACTTTGAATAAATTTCTCCTCGCTGGACAGGCCTTTAGTAGGCTGTTAGGCCACAGTGGGACAAAATAGGATTTTTTTCGACAAATTAGTCTACAGGTCACAATTTTTATCCGATTTGGATGTTATTAAAAAATAATTAAAGCTGAATTAATTCCGCAGAGAATCCCCAAGGCCGATTTTTTCAATTTAGTTTTTACAAAAAATTGTTCACAGAAAAAAAGTATCAATTTCATAATTAATTTGTTATAAACAAATTTTATAAATCAAAAGTTCAAAATGTGAAATTTTCATTTTCAAAAAAAAAAAAAAATTATCTGAAATTACTGTTGTCTGGTAGATAATTAATATTTTTGAAAGAAAATTAATATTTTTGGTTGAAAAATTACTATTTTGTTGAAAATTACGTTTTTTAGTTAAAAGTTAATTTTTTAATTGAAAATTGATCTTTTTTGTTTGAAAATTAAATTATTATTTTGAAAACTCGTCTTTATTGGTATAAAATTAAATTATTTGCTTAAAAATTCATATTTTTTCATTGTGGATTCTAATATTTTCAATTATTCAACTATTTTCTTAAGAAATCCCTTTTTTGGTTGAAAATTACAATTTTTAATTGAAATTTTGTTGTTTAGTTAAAAATGCAATTATTTGATTGAAAATTTGTATTTTCAACTGCTTGAAGATTCATATTCTTGGTTGAAAATTTCACTATTTTGTTGAAACATTGTTTTTTTTAAATTCATTTTTTAATTAAAATTCAATTGTCTGGTTGAAAATTTGTGTTTTCGCCTGTTTGAAGATTCATCTTTTTGGTTGAAAATTTCATTAATTTGTTGAAAAATGTTTTTTTTTTTGTTGAAAATTAATTTTTCAATTAAAAATTTATCTTTTTTGTTTGAAAATTGAATTATTTGTTTGAAAACTTGTCTTTTTTATATAAAATTCCATTATTTGGTTGAAAATTCATCTTTTTTCATTGAGGATTCTAATATTTTCAATTATTCAACTATTTTGTTCAAAACTTCCTTTTTTGGTTGATAATTACAATTTTTAATTAAATTTTTTTCAGATAAAAATACAATTATTTCGTTGAAAATTTGTATTCTCAACTGTTTGAAGATTCATGTTTTTGGTTGAAAATGTCACTATTTTGTTGAAACATTGTTTTTTTTTAAATTAATTTTTTAATCAAAATTCAATTATCTGGTTGAAAATTTGTGTTTTCACGTGTTTGATGATTCATCTTTTTGGTTGAAAATTTCATTAATTTGTTGACCAATTGCTGTTTTTTTTTGTTGAGAATTATTTTTTTACACCGATAATTCAATTATTTTCTTTATAATTGAAAATTGATATTTTTAATGGAATTTCATCTTCTTTAGTTAAAAATTCAAACAATTTCCTGGGAAATCAGTTTTTTTTGTAGAAAATTAATCTTTTTCATTGCAAATTTTGTTTTTAGGTTGAAAATTATTTTTTTAATTAAAAAGTTAAAGATCCTATTTCTCGTTGAAGAGGGATTCTATTTACAGTTAAAAATAATTTTTTTAAACCATAATAATTTATAATAATTTTTAAAAAATTTAACTAATTCTCGAGGAGCCTTTGCCGAATTAAATCAGCTTTAATCTAAAAAAAAGAATGTCAAAATCGGCAGCTAACCATTATTAATTATCATTAAAAAATGTAATAAACAAATGCACAATTTGGCAATTTTTTACTAGATAGGTTTCGAATTAAAATTTAAGAATTTTAAATTAGATTAAAATCAAATTCAATAAAAAAAGGAAAGAAAAATGAGAAGGCTTTCTCATTTTTCTTTCCTCTTTTTTATTTTTGTCCAAAGAAAAATTTTTTTCTTCAGAAAAAAATTGTTTTTTTAATATTCAAGTTAATATATAGAACTCCTGAAAATAAAAACAAGAATCCAACGACCAAATTTGGATAAACAGCACAAAAAGCTCCTATTGTAATTTAAAAAAAAAACTTAAAAAAAAAAAAAAAAATTTCTTTGGACAAAAATAAAAAAGAGGAAAGAAAAATGAGAAAAATAAAAAAGAGGAAAGAAAAATGAGAAGGCTTTTTCATTTTTCTTTCCTCTTTTTTATTTTTGTCCAAATAAATTTATTTTTTTTTCAGAAAAAAATTGTTTTTTTAATTCTCAAGTTAATGTATAGAACTCCTGAAAAAAAACAAGAATCCAACCACCAAATTTGGATAAACAGCACAAAAAGCTCCTATTGTAATTTAAAAAAAAACTTAAAAAAAAAAAAAAAATTTCTTTGGACAAAAATAAAAAAGAGGAAAGGAAAATGAGAAAAATAAAAAAAGAGGAAAGAAAAATGGGAAGGCTTTCTCATTTTTCTTTCCTCTTTTTTATTTTTGTCCAAATAAATTTTTTTTTTTTCAGAAAAAAAATTGTTTTTTTAATACTCAAGTTAATGTATAGAACTCCTGAAAAAAAACAAGAATCCAACCACCAAATTTGGATAAACACCACAAAATGCTCCTATTGTATTCAAAAAAAAATTTCTTTGGACAAAAATAAAAAAGAGGAAAGAAAAATGAGAAGGTTTTCTCATTAAGGCTTTCTCATTTTTCTAACCTCTTCTCTATTTTTGTCCAAAGAAATTTTTTTTTTTTTTAGAAAAATTTTTTTTCTTGAATACTCAAGTTAATGTACAGAACTCCTGAAAATAAAAACAAGAATCCAACGACCGAATGTGGATAAACACCACAAAAAGCTCCTATTGTAATTTAAAAAAAAAACTTTAAAAAAAAAAAATTTCTTTGGACAAAGATAAAAAAGAGGAAAGAAATATGAGAAAAATAAAAAAGAGGAAAGAAAAATGAGAAGGCTTTCTCATTTTGTTTCCTCTTTTTAATTTTTGTCCAAAGAAAATTTTTTTTTTAGAAATTTTTTTTTTTTTTGAATACTCAAGTTAATGTACAGAACTCCTGAAAATAAAAACAAGAATACAACGACCGAATTTGGATAAACACACAAAATGCTCCTATTTTAATTAAAAAAAAAAAATTTCTTTGGACAAAAATAAAAAAGAAGAAAGAAATATGAGAAAAATAAAAAAGAGGAAAGAAAAATGAAAAGGCTTTCTCATTTTTCTTTTCTCTTTCTTATTTTTGTCTGAAGAAATTTTTTTTTTTTTTTTTTTTTAATTACAGTTTCGTTTCTTCACCATAATCAATTAAAATTGTATACGCAATGGGCCTCGACTATGATATTTTTCTGTTAAATAACAAATAATTTAAAAAAGAAAATTGAATTAAAAAATTACTCCAAGGCCGTTTTTTAATGGAAGCAGTTACTCATGTAAAACTCAATCAAAATAGTCGTTTAAAAACTGAATACCTATGTAACTCAATATTCCGCGATCCTGAAAGATTGCATGCAAAGACTAAAAAGTTCTAAATTGAATTCAGAAGAAGAATCGTCTTTGATTAAAGCTTTTTTAATTCATTACCGGATATCTCCTCGTGAAATTAATATGCACTTCCTGCAAAAGTTTTGCGTCTCCGGAGACCGCGATTATTCAGAACTGTCAAATGCCGCCGTCCTGAGACAATGTCGTGCTAGGGAATAATTCGATTCGTACTTTACGATCCTTGTTATTGCCGGAGACATTGCCAAGATAACGGGGTTTAGATTCACAGAAAGTGCGACCGCCGCGAGATGTCGGAAGTTCGCGAAAAAAAAATATCCAGCCGATTATTTATGAAACGCGACAAGATAGACTGACTCGCTCAAAAATAAAACACCACCGATCTGCGAACTTTCTGGAAAGTCCATTTTTCCATCCTATCCTATATTAAAAAGCGCATGGCGCCATTTTCGATTATTTCTCGAAATAACTCGAAACAATTTGAAACTATTGTTGTCCGGAAACTCATTTTTGTGATTGGATGAAGCTATCGTTCTTTTTCCCCCGCTTAGAATGAAAAGTCTGCAAACTTCAGGCTTATGACAAATTTAAGGTTATTTAAATAATATATACAATAATAATAATCAACGGAATTAGGTTGTTCCGTACTTCAATATACAAATTGTAATGTGTAGATTTTTGAACATTTCGAAAGTGAGGAAGCTCTTTAAGATTTTAAAGAGGTTTTAAGATAATAACAAAAATCCTTGGAAAATTTAAACTGATTCTTTATTCAAACAAAAATTAATGTTAAGAGAAGATTGACCAAGATTTCAAAACATTTAAAATTATTTCTTAAATTTTCGAAAAATAATATTGGTCATTTTAAAAGCGAACTTTTTCAATTAGCAAGATTACAAAGTTTTATAACAAAATTCTGTCAAGTTGAGGAGACATTTAGAAGTTTTAAAAAGATGCAAAATTAATTTTGAACTTGAGAACATTTCAAAAAAGTTAAAAGAAAACGTACATTTTTGAATATTTGTAAATAAAATTTTTTAAACTTCTTAGGCTTTTTGAAAGGTTTCGCGATAATTAATAATATTTATTAAAATTCGGGGGATAATTTGAACTAATTTTTTATCTTGAAAAATTAATGTTAGGAGAATATTTAAAAAACACTTTAAAAGATTTAAAAAGATGTGCAAAATTGTCATAACAGAATCTGGAAGTTTTGAAGACATTTTTTTTTAATTTTTCAGAATGTTAAGAAAATTTTTTAGAAAAATCCGAATGATTTTAAAATATATTTAAACGCGTTTAAAAGTTTTGGAAATGATTGAAAAAAGAAATAATTTGTAATTTGAAGATATTTCCAAAAACTTAAAACGAAAAGTAAATTTTTAAAAATTTCAAAAAGAGATTCCTGAAAAAATTTTTAATGATTTTTTATTTTGAAAAATCAATTTTTAAAGAGAATTTAAAAAGGTATAGAAACATTTAAAAAGATTTCTACAAATGCCAAAAATATCTGAAAGATTTAAGAACATTTTTTAAAATTTTAGAATATTTTTCAAAATTTTAGGAATAGTTCGAATCAGTTTCAAAGATATTTACCTTCACAGTTTCTAAAAGTCTTAAATATCTTTTAAACAGCGTCGAATTTTTTCTAAAATTTTACAAAATCCTGGAAAAATAAAAAAATTATCCTTTTTCGTCATATCTGAAATCGTCAAAAAAATCAATTTTCTCAAGAATGTGAACTGATTTTTTATTTTCAACATTTTTAAGAGATTTATAAAAAATTCTAGTGAGTTTATGACATTTCGAAATTTCAAAAAGATTCAGAATTATTTTAAAAGTTGACAATATTTCAAAAATATACATTTTTGAATATTTAAAAAAAAATGTGTAGCTTCTTAAGGATTTTGAAAGGATTCACGATAATAAACAATTTTTCTTAAAATTCACGGGAAAATTTGAACTGATTCTTTGTTTTGAATAAATAATTTTAAGAGAATATTTAAAAACATTTTAAAAGATGAAAAAATATTTTAAAAGATTACTAAAAATTTATAAATTCGTCGAAACAGATTCTGGAAGACTTTAAGGCAATTTTTCAGAATTTTAAGAAAATTTTTGGAAAAATTCGTATTACTTTAAAAGATAAGCTAATTTGAAAATATTTCAAACAATTTATAAAGAATGTAAATTTTGGAAGATTCGGAAAAAAATGTCGAAGCTTTTTAAGAAGTTTAAAAGGCTTCAAGAAAATAAAAAAACTTTCTTAAAATACCTGGGAAAATTTAAACTGATTTTTTATTTTTTAAATAAATTTAAAGAGAAAATTGACAAAGATTTCAAATGATTTTAAATTATTTTATAAAGTTTCGAAAAAGAATGGAAAGGATTTTAAAGCAAAATCTTTCCATTAGTAAGATTGCAAAATTTTATACAAAATTTGAAAAAAAATTTCAAAGGTTCCGCGATAATAAAAATTATATCTCACAATTCATGGGATAATTTGAACTGATTTTTTATTTCGATAGATCAATTTTAAGATAATATTTAAAAAAATGTTAACGTTCCAAAAGATTTCCAAAATTATCAAAACAGAATCTGGAAAATTTGAAGGCAAGTTTTTTAGTTTTTCAGAATTTCAAGAAAAATTTTGGAAGAATTTTAAAAGATATTTAAAACGTTCAAAAGTTTTGAAAATGGTAAAAAATGGTTTTTAGTTTGAAAAGATTTCCAAAGATTTTAAACAAAATGTAAAAATTTTTTAATTAAAAGTTGAATCTTTTTTGGTTGAAATATCATGTATGTTATCTGAATTATTATTATTGTACCATTATGCCATTTCCCTTTCGGGGTAATATATTCAATAATTTAATAATAATAATAATAATAATAATCAACGGAACAAAGGTCTTCAAAACTTTAAAATACAAAAGTTAATGTTTTCTGTTTAAGAAATATAAGGTAGAAAAGTATCTGTTAATTGCTCAATTTTTCCTAATTTTTTAGTTAAAAATATTTTAAACACATTACGATTTCCAAGAGTTCAGAAAAATGTGTTGAATTTATTTTTAATTTTTTATTCAAGTTTTTGATCTCAAAAAATTTGTATTGTTGATCCACAAAATTAAACATCTCTTTCGAGATTTCTGAAAACATGCATGCGCGCGCGTAGCGCGCTTATGCTACTTGTCCTATATTAAAAAGCGCATGGCGCCATTTTCGATTATTTCTCGAAATAACTCGAAACAATTTGAAACTATTGTTGTCCGGAAACTCGTATTTATGATTGGTTGGAGCTGTCGTTCCTTTTTTCCGTTTAAAATAAAAAGTCTGCGAACTTCAGGTTTATGAGAAATGTAAGGTTATCTAAATAATATATATATTCAATAATAATAATCGATGTATTTTTGAAGATTTCAAAAATGAAGATTTTTAAGAATTTTAAAAGGTTTCAAGATAATAACAAAATTCTTAAAATTGCTGGGAAAATCTGAACTGATTTTTTATTTTTAAAATAAATTTTAAGAGATAATTGACAAAGATTTCAAAAGATTTTAAATTATTTTCTAAAATTTCTAAAAAGGATGGGAAAGATTTTCAAGCAAAATCTTTTAATTAGCAAGATTAAAAAGATTTATAAAAAATGCGAGTAAGTTTAAGACATTTTGAAATTTTTTAAATACTCAAAATTAATTTAAAAGTTGAAAATATTTCAAAGGTTTTAAAAGATATACATTTTTGAATATTTGGATAAAAAGTTTGAAGCTTCTTAAGGATTTTGAAAGGATTCACTAGAATAAAAAAATCTTAAAATTGATGGGAAAATTTGAACTGATTTTTTATTTTGAAATAATAATTTTGAGAGAACACTTAAAAACATTTTAAAATATGACAAAACATTTTAGAAGATCAGAAAAAATTTCTAAAATTTTCATAACAAATTCTGGGAAATTTTAAAGCAATTTTTGTAATTTTTCAGAATTTCTAGAACATTTTTGGAAAAATTCAAATAATTTTAAAAAATATTTAAAAGGTTTAAAAGTTTTGGAAATAGTTGAGAAAGTGATATGAAATTTGAAAATATTTCAAAAATTTAAAACAAAATGTAAATTTTGGAAGATTTCGAAAAAAATTTGAAGCTTCTTAAGGATTTTCAAAGGATTCACTATAATGAAAAAATTTTCTTAGAATTCATGGGAAAATTTGCACCGATTTTTTATTTAAAAAAAGTAATTTTGAGAGAACATTTAAAAACATTTTAAAAGATGACAACAGATTTTAAAAGATTACAAAAGATTTCTAAAATCTTCATAACAGGTTCTGGAAAACTTTAAAGCAATTTTTGTAATTTTTAAGAATTTTCAGAAAATTGTTGGAAAAATTCGATTAATTTTGAAAGATATTTAAAAGGTTTAAAAGTTTTGTAAATAGTTGAGAAAGTAATTTGAAATTTTAAAATATTTCAAAATGTACATTTTTGAAAATTTAGAAAAAAAATTCGAATCTTTTTAAGAAGCCTTTTAGGCTTCAAGAAAATAAAAAACTTCCTTACAATTCCTAGGAAAATTTAAACTGAATTTTTATTCTGAAAATAAATTTAAAGAGAAAATTGACAAAGATTTCAAAAGATTTGAAATTATTTTCTAAAATTTCGAAAAAGAATGGCAAAGCTTTTTAAGCAAAATCTTTCGATTAGCAAGATAAAAAAATTTTATAACAAATTTGAAAAAAATTTCAAAAGATTTCACGATAATAAAAAATATTTCTTATAATTCATAAGATAATTTAAACTGATTCTCTATTTAAACAAATTAATTTTAAGATAATATTCAAAAATATCTTTAACATTTCAAAAGATTTCTAAAATCGTCAAAAAAGAATCTGAAAGATTTGAAGGCAATTTTGGTAATTTTTCAGAATTTCAAGAAAAATTTTGGAAGAAATCGAAGAATTTTAAAAGATATTTAGAAGGTTTAAAAGTTTTAAAAATGGTGAAAAAAACGATTTTAAGTTGGAAAAGATTTCCAAAAATGTACAAAAAAATGTAAATTTTGGAAGATTTCGAAAAAAGTTTTGAAGCTTTTTAAGAAATTTAAAAGGCTTCAAGAAAATAAAAAAAAACTTTCTTAAAATTCCTGAGAAAATTTAAACTGAATTTTTATTCTTTAATACAAAATATTTCTAATAATTCATGGGATAATTTAAACTGATTTATTATTTTGAAAAATTAATTTTGAGATAATATTTAAACAAAATTTCAACATTTCAAAAGATTTACAAAATTGTCAAAACAGAATCTGGAAAATGGTTCAAAATGATTTTAAGTTAGGAAAGATTTCCAAAAATTTTAAACAAAATGTAAATTGAAGATTTCAAAAAAAAATTCCAAATCTTTTGAAGAATTTTGAGAGGTTTCAAGAAAATAATTTAATTACTTTTTATTTTGAAAAATTAATTTTAAAAGAAAATTTGAATAAGTTTAAAAATATTTCTACAGATTTCGAAAATATCTGGAAGATTTAAGGGCAATTTTTTTAACTTTGAATGATTTTTCAAAATTTTAGGAATATTTCGATGTAATTTAAAAGATGTTATATATATTTATATCTTCAAAACTTCTAAAAGTCCTAAATATCTTTCAAACTGACTCAAATTTCTCCTAAAATTCTTAAAAATTCTGAAAAATAAAAAACTATACTTTTTCGACATATCTGGAATAAATGAAGAAATAAACTTGAAAAGGTAATATTTGGTAGAGATTTTTATTTTGTATTTTAAATTATTTATCCCCCAAAAGTAATAATTTGGGTGATTTTTTTTCTTTCATTACTGAAAAATCTTTTTTAAGGTTCACTTTTCTTCACTAAAAATTAAAAATTCATATTTTCATGTTAAAAAATTGAACTGTTTTGTAGAAAATTTGTCTCTTTTTTTTTAAACTTAGTCTTTTTTAGTTTAAAATTCAACTGGTAAAAATTAATTTTTTTGTTGGGGATTAAGCTATTTCGTTGAAAATTTGTTATTTTTCATGAATTAAACTATTTTTTATTCAAAACTAAAATCTTTTTTCGTTGAAATATCATTTATGTTATCTAAATAATATATTCAATAATTTAATAATAATAATCAATGGAACAAAGGTCTTCAACACTTTCAAACGCAAAATTTAATTTTTTCCGTTTATGAAATATAAAATAGAATACAAGCGTCTGTTAATTGCTAAAGTTTTCCTAATTTTTTAATTACAATTATTTAAAAATATGCATTCGCGCGCGTAGCGCGCTTTTGCTACTTGTGATAATAAAAAGCGCATGGCGCCATTTTCGATTATTTCTCGAAATAACTCGAAACAATTTGAAACTATTGTTGTCCGGAAACTCGTATTTATGATTGGTTGGAGCTGTCGTTCCTTTTTCTCGTTTAAAATAAAAAGTCTGTAAACTTCAGGCTTATGAGAGATGCAAGTTTATCTAAATAATATATTCAATAATAATAATAATAATCAATGCAAGGAAGGTGTCCAGCATTTTGATATACAAAATGTAATTTGTAAATTTTTGAAGATTTCAAAAATAAAAAAGCTTTTTAAGAAGAAGAATTTTTTAAAGGTTGACAAAGATTTCAAAAGATTTTAAATCATTTTCTAAAATTTTGAAAAAGAATGGGAACGATTTTCAAGCAAAATCTTTCAATTAGCAAGATTACAAAGATTTATAAAAATTACGAGTAAGTTTAAGTTTAAGAAATTTCGAAATTTTAAAAAGATTCAAATTAATTTAAAAGTTGAAAATATTTCAAAAGTTTTGAAAAATGTACATTTTTGAATATTTGAAAAAAAAATTGTGAAGCTTCTTAAGGATTTTGAAGGGATTCACGATAATAAAAAAATTTTCTTAGAATTCATGGGAAAATTTGAACTGATTTTTGATTTGGAAAAATTAATTTTATGAGAATATTTAAAAACATTTCAAAATATGACAAAAAATTTTAAAAGATTACAAAAGACTTCTGAAATCGTCGTAACAGACTCTGGAAGATTTAAAGGGAATTTTCGTAATTTTTCATAATTTTAAGAAAATTTTTCGAAATAGACAAAAAAATGATTTGAAATTTGACAATATTTCAAAAAATCTAAAACAAAATGTAAATTTTTAAGATTTCGAAAAAATTGTCAAAGCTTTTTAAGAATTTTAAAAGGCTTCAAGAAAATGAAAAAACTTTATTAAAATTCCTGGGAAAAAAACTGAATTTTTATTTTTTAAATAAATTTTGAGAGAAAATTGACAAAGATTTCCAATTTCTTGAAATTATTTTCGAAAATTTCAAAAAATCTTTCCATTAGCAAGATTAAATTTGTTTTTAAATGTCAAAAGGTTTCACAATAATACAAAATATTTCTCATAATTCATGGGATAATTTAAACTGATTTTTTTATTCTGAAAAATTAATTTTAAGATAATGTTTAAACAAAATTGTAACATTTCAAAACATTTCCAAAATTGTCAGAACAAAATCTGGAAGATTTGAAGGCAAGTTTTTAAATTTTTCAGAATTTCAAGAAAAATTTTGAAAGAATTTTAAAAGATATTTAGAAGTTTTGAAAGTGTTGAAAATGGTTGAAAAATTATTTTCAATTTTTAAAGTTTTCCAAAAATTGTAAACAAAATATAAATGGAAAATTTCCAAACAATTTTTAATAATTTTAAGAATTTTGAGATTTTTAAAGAAAATAAAAAAATTTCTTGAGATTCCTGGGAAAAATTTGTATTACTGTTTATTTTGAAAAATTAATTTTAAAAGAAAATTTGAAAAAGTTTCGAAATATTCCCAAATATTATTATAATTTCAAAATATTACTAAAGATTTCGAAAATATCTGGAAGATTTAAGGGCAATTTTTTTAATTTTGAATGATTTTTCAAAATTTTAGGAATATATCGAGACAATTTTTTCTACAATTGTGCAAAATCCTGAAAAAGAAAAAAATTATACTTTTTCGACATATCTGAAATCGTAAAAAAATCAATTTTCTCAAGAATGTAAACTAATTTTTTATTTTGAACATTTTAAAGAGATTTATAAAAAATGCGAGTAAGTTTATGACATTTCGAAATTTAAAAAAGATTCAGAAGTATTTTAAAATTTGAAAATATTTCAAAATTTAAAAAAAATGTATATTTTTGAATATTTGAAAAAAAATTGTAGCTTCTTAAGGATTTTGAAAGGATTCACGATAATAAAAAATGTTTCTTAAAATTCACGGGAAAATTTGAACTGATTCTTTGTTTTGAATAAATAATTTTAAAAGAATATTTAAAAACATTTTGAAAGATGACAAAATATTTTAAAAGATTACCAAAGATTTTTAAATTCGTCATAACAGATTCTGGAAGACTTTAAGGCAATTTTTGTAATTTTTCAGAATTTTAAGAAAATTTTTGGAAAAATTCGAATTACTTTAAAAGATAAACTAATTTGAAAATATTTCAAATAATTTGAAAAAAAATGTAAATTTTTGAAGATTCCGAAAAAAATGTCGAAGCTTTTTAAAAAGTTTAAAAGCCTTCAAGAAAATAAAAAAAACTTTCTTTAAATACCTGGGAAAATTTAAACTGATTTTTTATTTTGAAAGAAAATTTAAAGAGAAAATTGACAAAGATTTCAAATGATTTTAAATTATTTTCTAAAGTTTCGAAAAAGAATGGGAAAGATTTTTAAGCAAAATCTTTCCATTAGTAAGATTGAAAAATTTTATACAAAATTTGAAAAAAAATTTAAAAGGTTTCACGATAATAAAAAATATATCTCACAATTCATGGGATAATTTAAACTGATTTTTTCTTTTGATAGATTAATTTTAAGATAATATTTT
>CAKNYM010047135.1:93368-154343 GCA_932195095.1 Andricus curvator | reverse complement strand
CGAGGGTTTGTTGCCTGAGCCTAGCTAATGCCGGGCACTGGCATAATACATGCAGGGATGTTTCGTCATCCCTGCTGCATTTCCTGCACTGTGTCGTGTGGTTATACCCCATTTTGTGCATATGATAGTTTAAGTGGTTATACCCAGTTAGGATCCGTACCACTGTCCTTATATCTTTCTTGGGTAAACCCAAGATTTCCCTGGCTCTGTCCATCCTAAAGGTATAACCCAGGATGGATTTCGCCTGACGGCAATCCTGGATTTGTTCCCAGTATTCCCGGTGTTTTGTTCGGATCCAGCTTTTAATGGCTATCCCGACACAGCAAAATGCTATTCCCAGTACCGGTTCCGGTCCTATGCATTCACTCGCTGCGCCGCATTTTGCCAACTGGTCCGCCTTTTTGTTACCCTTGAGTCCTGTGTGACCAGGGAGCTATATGCGAGCCACATTGTTTCTTTCTGCAAGTTGGTTTAATGCCTTTTTGCATTCCCAAACCAGTTCTGATGTTATGTCTGATTTCCCTATTGCAGTTAGTGTCGCTTGGCTGTTCGAGCAGATCGTAATCTGTCTGCCAGCAGCGTTTTCTTCTATTCGGGTTTTAGCACAGCGAAGCACGGCCAGGATCTCCGCCTGAATGACAGTAGCATGTCGCCCAAGTGGGATCCCTATCCCCCTCCCTCTCTCGCTGCCATAGATTCCTGCTCCTCACCCTCCATCTCCCCTGGAGCCATCCGTATACCAGATTTTCCCTTAGAGGAGCGGTTTACCATTTGCTTTCCACAAATCCCTGCTTGGAATGCAGACGCGGAAAGCTTTGGCAAAGTTGAAGCTTTTTGTTATTTTATCTTGCCTCATCTCTAGAATCGGTAGTACGCTGATGTCACTCGGGGGCCTAGTATGCTTAGTCCCCGAGTCCATCTATTTGCTCTTGCCAGGCGACCCATCGCGTGTGTCGCTCTAGCAGTTATCGCAACATGTAGGGGTTCTGCACAGAGTATGAATCCTATCGCCGCTGTAGGCGTAGTCCTCATTGCTCCAGTCAAACCCCTAAATGCTAGCGTTTGCAATCTTCGCAGCCTGTCCTGCATTGTTTTAAGTTCTGCCCGTGGCCGCCAGGCCACGGCCGCATGTAGGAGCCTTGGTTTTAGGACAGCAGAGTAGAGCCATGCAAGCATTTTAGCCCCTAGACCCCACATCAACCCAAAATCTCTCCTGCACATGTAACAAGTCATGACAACTTCCTGCATTGGGTCTCCAGGTGCTTTGCCCAGTTCAGCTTGCCATCTAGGGTTACTCCCAGATATTTAACTGAATCTAAAAACGTCAGCTTCCCACCACAGAATACAGGAGCGTCAACTTTCGGCACTTTATAATTTCTCGTGAAAATGGCCAGGTGGGTCTTTTCCGGATTTACCGAGAGCCCTGAGCTATCGCACCAGAGCTCTGCGATGAGCAGCGCCGATCTCGTAAGACCCATCAACGTTTCCAGATAAGCCCCCCTGACTAGGATTACAAAGTCATCCGCATAACCCTGAGTATAATACCCCTCTTTATTTACCCTTCGAGGGAGGCCGTCCACTACCGTTTCTACCGAGCAGCCTGCCTGAAAAGCATGCTGCCCTCTGTGCAGAGGGGAGGTCGAAAGCACCTCATCCCTAATATATCTCTCGACCAGCTTCTCCAACGTCTTCAGGATAAAAGACATTAGGCTGATCGGTCGGAAATCTTTTGCAGCAGTGTAGCCCTCCTTTCCAGGTTTGGAAATGAAGGCCACTCTGCCATCTTTCCATGCCGATGGCACGTGTTTAAAGGCTATACTTGCCCTAAATAATTTTGTCAGAGGAGGGACGACTAGATCCATGCCTTTTTGTAAAAGTGCTGGATAAATGCCATCCGCCCCGGGTGATTTAAAGGGACAGAAGGACCCTATGGCCCATTCCACCTTTTTGTAATCAACGTCCTTAGCGGTGAACTTCCAGTCGGCCCTCTCCACCTCTTAGCCCCAGCCTTCCTCCTCTTGGTCGGTTCAGATTCGCTGAAAACCCGGGAAGTGAACTTCCATCAGGTGATTCGGCGTTGCTTCTTCGTCTTCGGCAAACTCACCATTATCGAGCCTTATGAGCCCGAGGCGAGCTTCCGGGGTTTTCGCCAGGATCTTGTGGAGCCTCGTTGTTTCCGGAATGTCTTTCGATTCCTCGCAGAAGCCCCTCCAAATCCTCCTGTTTATACTTTCTTATACTTGTATTGTATTCATACTGGGCCGTCTTATAGATGTCCCAGTCTGAAGACAATTTAGTTCTATTTGCCCTATTGCACAACATTCATTCAATTGTCCCACGAGAAGCTAGGGAAATTAGAAACACCCCCTGCAGAGCCTCGCTTGCAGGGGGCGGGTCTACATACTATTGGATACGACCTGGTGTCCAAAAGTCCCCGTTAAGGGACCTCCTTTGAGACCCCGGCCTGTCCACCTCTACTGAGGGGGGCAGGCCGGGATGCTCAAGGATTTTTTAACCCTGATACCATTCAGCCCTTGACACGGCGGCGGTGATGACATCTTACATTGGGAGCATGAGAACTCGCGCCCTCGATATTCCAGAGGGCTTTGCCATTAACCCCTGTAAGGATCGCTTCTTAGTTTAAGTCCCACTGACTAGAGTCCGTCAGTTCCCCAGAGTAGCTACACCTCGCGATGCAGCCTTTCTGGTTCGCCTATCCAGATCTATAGTCCGATGAGACCCGTAAGCCCTTTACAATCTCTATTCGATAAATTTTGAATACTTAATATTTATTTTACTTCAAACTAAATTTTTAAATTTGCAGATTTCTTGAAGAAATTTCAAAATTTGAAGCTTTTTCAATTTTAAAGATTCCAAATTGTGTCAGGACTACAATTTAAACATTACTGATGAAAGTTTTTTTTCGACCCAATGAATAATAATTGAATTGATCGATTTTACAACATTTTTTCGATTTACTGTTCCAAAATTGAAAAAAAATCTGGACAAGTGAATCGAAAAAAATAACACTGAAAAAAAGTAACGTCTAAAAATTTAATAACGACATAAATGTTTTTCAGTTTTAAGCATTCAAATGTTCAAGTTTGTCGATATTGTACGTTACTTGTTTGAATTGTTTCTATATACAATTTGTGAAATTTGAAAATTTCCAAATTCACGGTTTTAAAACTGCTTCTATTAGAACTTCTTAGATTAACATTTTTTCAATATTTAAGGCTACAGTATGAATTTCTTTACTTACGTTTTACTTTTGAAATTACTCAATTTCGAGTAACCGGACAATTTATGTAATATTATGGACAATGTTAAATCGGAGAATTAAAAAATTTCACTTCGAATTATTACACTTTTTTCAATTTAAAAGAAATGTTCAATTTAAAAGTATGTTGAGCCTAAAATGTTTTAAATTGGCGTAATACAAATTGGAAAACAGTCTCAAATTGAAATCTTCTAAATTTTGCAATTAATCAAATGCACCAAATTTATAAGCTCAATTTATAATTGTCTTAATTCTAAGATATTGAAGCTTGAAATTTTTCAATTCTTAACGCACAAAATTGATCACTTGCGAAGGTTTCAAATTTTGAAATTGTTTATTTTTAAATACTTCGAATTGTCACATTTTTAATATATAGCTTTAAGAACTGCGTTTATCAGAAATGTTTCCAATTCAAACATTTTTATTTTGAATACATTTACACCGATATCTTAGCTCATTGTTAAATATTGCAATATTATCTTCATTTGGTACGAAATTAATTGTTAACTATTATAAGAATAAAATTTAAATATTTTTGCACCAGATGTTGAGAAGATTTTAAAAAATGGGTATGGACGATCTTGGAATGGATTTTCCAGATAACGCGATAAAGTTGAGAGCATAATTTATCGCTGGAGGGAAAAGTATGACCTTCCAGCGATTTTCGGATGACGTTCGCCACTGACCCTTGAGAGGAAGATCAAATTTAAAAGCGCTTACCCGAAAAGTAGGTGAGCCGAGATTAAATGGCTTAAGATCGATTTAAGAACCGTCATGTCAGCCGACTGCCATGCCAAGTAGCACTTGACTACGTCGTTATACGCACCTGGATATAGCTACAGAGCTGAATATTTCTGACTAGACTATTCACACTTGGGCACTAAATCTAGTATATATACTCGTACTATTTTTACTTGCAATCAGAAAAAGTTTCGCTTCAACTGATGGTCTATTATTTAATTATCTATTTTTTATGTGAATTATTCTTAACAGCGAGATTAATATTGTTTAATAAAAACATTTCACCTCCGCCTGGGGTCGAACCAGCACGGAGAAAAATGGAGATAAAATAGTAGAAATGATTGCGGGCCTTTTTAGTAAAAAAATCAAATTGGATCTTCTTGACACTATTTGTCCCGCAGTCCAGTAATCATTATCGAACTTGAGGAATTCTTGACGTTGCTCCAGTAGTCATTAATAAACGGCGCGGCGACACAATCAGTGTCAAAATGTTTCAAAAAAATTAGTGTATTCTGTTTATATGGGGAAAACTTTCATGATATTAGGAATAGTACAGTACTATATCTGATATATTTGTTCGCGTCTTCGAGACACGTCGAATAATTTATTGAAGAACATTCGATGTCCTCTTATGATCTAGCATTACCTATTTATAATTTTGCAAAATATATTGTTTATCTTGCTTATATGAGAACAAGTTTTTTAATATTGGGAATACTGCAGGATGATGTATTTGTTCGAGTTTTCGAGACGCATCGATTGACCTACCGAAAAACCTATTATGACCCTCCATGACCTACCAATACCGTTTTTTAATTTTTGAACAAAATTATTTACCTTGTTGATAAAAGGATTTTTTTGTTGATAAAGTTACGAAAGCGTCGAATCTCCGATTTTTTTGAAACTACGTATACTTATGTATTTTGACGCGCTGATTACGAATATGATAGGGAAAATTGGCGCAAATTTGATTTTCATGGGAAAAACCATAAGAAACGTACAAAATCATGGTTTTTTCTATTTATTTCCATAGACGATGGAAAGGGGAAACTATGAGATCTACATTATTTCTGTGACCATAGTACTGTATTAGTGTATTTGATGAAATTGTACGCGGCTTCGAGATGCGTCGATTGACCTATTGAGAATCTACGATGATATTTCATGATTAATCAATAGCATTTTATCAAGTTTTAAAAAAAAGGTTAAATTGTTCATATGAGGAAAATTTTTCATTTTTAATTTGGAATATAAAACTACCGTAAGTTGAAAAGTTTTCCGTTATAACAGAACTCATTAATTGACCTTTTGATGGTCAATCTGATTTTTTGAATATGAGTTTTTCAGTAAAACAGACAGATAAGCTTGAAAAATATTGAGTGTCCATTTTTTTGTTGGAGAAAAACCTCCTATGAGGAAGCAAATTTATTTCACTGTAAAAAATTTCGGAAATTTTCCCACTAATTTTTTAGATAAAATTTCCAACTTTGGGTAGGAAAAATTATTTTCCTAAAAAAGTTGGAAATTTTCCCAATACTTTGGAAAATTTTCCTTTTTGAATGGAAATATTTCGATCGGTTTGGGAAATTTTATATACATGTTTGGGAATGAAAAATTCCTACAATATTTGGGAAATTTTTCAAATTTATACTCAGAAAAATTCTCACTTCCATAGGAAATATTCTATTTGCCTTTGGAAAATTTGCACATAAGTTCGGGAATAAGAAAATTCCATACTATTTAGAAAATTTGTCAATTTCAGGAATAATTTTAAAAAACATTTTCTAGGAAAAATTTCTAGTACTACGTAGGAAATTTTTTTTTCCATATAAATAAGCAAATTTTTCTCAAATTCGATTTTTTTCAGATAATATTCCGTGTTTACTTGCATTGAAGTACATTTTTCACATGCAAAAAATGTAATTATTATTAAATTGCATATAATTACCAATACATTTGAAAATTTGTAATTACGATTCGTAAAGATATTACGTTATACAATATTTTTGAGTAAGGTAGAAATATTAAGTACAGTTTTCATTTTTGCGTCAAAAATTAAATGTAATAATTGTTTAAAACTTTTCTCCAAAAAACCTTTCAGGTATTTCTTTATAAAACGACATTTAGTGTCCCATTAATTTGAAGTAAAATTATTTTTGACAATTACACACGCTTCGAAAAAGCAAATCACAGATTCTATATAATGAAAAAGCATTTATTATTACATTTACTTGGGAAAATTTCCTATTTTTAAAGTAAAATTCCCAAATAAATTTGGAAATTTTTCCAAATTTATTTTCGGAAAAATTTCCTATAATATTGGGTATGCTGCCTTCCAATATTTTTTGGGAAATATCCCAAAATAATTTTTTACATTGTATGTGGAAGCAAAGTGTTATTAAATAAGCACAAATAAATACTCACATAGTGAATACACCCATAATGTACTTCGCAGCGTTATATTTTAGTTGTCAGAATCCTGAATTTACTTTATACTTCATAGTTACGGACACAGAAACGGTGTCAGTTATATTGCGGTATTAAATATTAAAAAGAAATGTCTTTCCTATTTTTCTGAGGTTAAAACGGAAACACCTGGCTTTATTCTGGAGCGATATCATGAGAAAAGATCGACTGTAACATCGCCTAATAGTTTCGACCCGATTGTAGTAATTAGCGTGTCTCTCAAAGAAAAACTTGCACTCTGTGCAACTCTTTCTAGAGTCGTCTTCCGTAGGTTCTGTGACTGACGCCAGACCCTGACAATTTCTCTTCGAGATGAACCAGAATCGAGGTCTCGAATTATAAGTCAGAAATCATACTTTCTTAATTGCAGTGATAATTGCCTACAATGTTTCCAGACTTTACAAAGATTTTACTTTTAACCTGGCATTTCAATCTCTGGATGATTGAGTTATTATAACTTTCTCATATCTAACTTTTTGGATTATTTTAGACGTAAGAAATGCTATTCAGAAAGAGAAAAATTTATTCTGGACAAAGAATTCTCTTTATTCAGTTGGTTGTAAACACTTGTGCATTTACAGCTGCTGTCTTTCTTTGATCCTCCGTTAGATGAGAGAGTGCTATATTGACAGGAAATACATAAGCGAACGATAGACTATCTTTCGACCAGTAGATTTGAATACGCCAATTTTCTTGCCTAAAAACAGATGAGTATGGTACGCTGGGTGTCTATATAAGCACGTGAACCAGAATAGTCGACAAAGTACTTGAAAGAACTCGAATGGAGTTTTATATTCTTCCTGCGATTTCCCGACTCGACGTGACAAGACCACCGATAATATTCACGACATGTAAACGAACATTGTGAGCATGTCTGCTTGTTACGTGATTCCGATCGAGGAAGGCGAAGACCGTGAAATAAGTGGAACTTCTCTCCCACACGAGCAAAGTTTCTTTGAAAAAATAACACTTGGCTCATGAAGAGGGTTAGTAAACTTAACCAAAAATACCAATATTACCGGATGAATATTGAGAAATTTTATATTTGAATAACTATAGACATTAATTCATATCTTTGAGAAAGTTTTCCAATAAGATAGTATATTAGTAATGTGTGAAAGCTGGAATTCGATGAAATAAAAGGTGTAACAGTCTGACGATCTGGCAGGTATCGAACGAGCAATGTCCGTGCGACTGGGGCGAGCAACGCGTAGGCATGGCAACCACCATCCCCTTGACATTACCCCATTAAGTTTACACCGTATCAGCTATACAGCTTTATATATGTGTTTTTAAGGGAAACTGACATGTTGAGCACTATCAATGTCCAAATGCATGCACATTTAACATGTGATAACAATATGTATATAAATATTTAATATCATGGTTACCAATATCGTTTTAGTACTATTAGAAATTTGCCACCCTTCCAAGCGGAATAGGCCAATAGGGTATACAAGTTTCAAAGGTGCTGAATTTATCAGTTTGTCCTCAAAAATAAAGAAAGTTATCGCGTCGTTAAAGTACAGACTGGCTGACAGGCAGATAGAGATACCGATAGAATGACAGGCAGACATGTTTGAAAAAACTTGTTTTTTTTTTTTTAAATCGGAGGGTCTCAAAACGGCGAGAATTGGCAAAAGCTGGAAAGGTACAAATTCACATGAATCTAATATCTTCCATCATACTATAAATGATGAGAATGTAAAAATATGACGAAATTAGTCAATTAACTGTATTAAACAGTTTTATTAGACCCGGTCAAGGGTACGATTTTGAAACCTCTATCTATCAATAGATAATTGTTTTCGGTATTACTCCTGAACATGAAATAATACTCAATCCTTGATAATTATAATTTATCATTAGTATACTTACAATTAAAATCAGTTAATTGAGTAAATAATGGTTAAAACTATCATTATTTTACGAAAATTATAAAAGCTTAAATTTTTAACGTTTTCTTATATCTGATTTATACCATTTAACCTGACTTGTAATGACAGAAAAGAGAACAATTTTTACCTACCATTAGTCCTAAAAATGACATCTTTTCCGATCGAGTTACTACCGAACTCAACTTAAAATGTCTGGACTTTTTAATAACTACCAATTTACAATATTTCATTAGCTTATTATTGGCAAAAAATTGAATTTAAAAACTTTGCGAATCAAAATAAACAAACACAAACTTTAACTTGAAACAATTGCCAGAACATCGCAAATCTGCCAATTTTGAGCGCGAAATTTTTCGTTTATCTATTGTTGGTTATTTACTATTGGAAAATTTTATTTCAGATAAAAAGTCCTCAAATATTGGCAAATAATAAAGTCAAAATACTTTGTGTCAATATATATTGTCCATGAAACTTCAAACTTTGATTCTAATATGTAAACATGCTACAAAAAGTTTCATTTAGATGAAGATTATGAACAAAGAAAAGGCAAAATTTTTGTTTTCAGATTGAAAATTATATTTGTTGCTCTCACACATTAATTAATTATAATATTACAATAAAACTTCGTCAGACAGTATAGTATCCTTGCTTAAATATTATACTAAAAAAAATTATTAACATTTTTGGCCAGTTTTCCAAGTTAATTAAGATTATCTACTTTATCATTTTCTACTGTGGGGTGGTTTCCCCTCTTATTCGATTATAAGTAAATTCAACCGAATTCAAATATAAAAATATTTGAACAATTCAATATTTACACTATTAAAAAAGACATCTAGTTTTAACAGTTTTAAATTATCAGTTTGTGAAATTTAGCAATTTCGCATTTCAAGGACTTGAAATTAAACAATTTTTAAATCGAGCTTGAACAGCCTACAATTTCAGCGTTAAGTTAATATTTTAATATTTTTTAAATTTGAAACACCTACAATTAAAGAATTTCAGATTGTAAAATTATAAACCAGCAATAAGATTTATAAAGAAAAAATATTCAAATTGATGCTTTAAAAAATTTAAGAATTTAACCGTTAGTAACAATTTCACAGAAGAAAAAACTGAACTAATGTTTTTTACTAAAAAATGCTGGCGTCTCAATTTTGAACCAATACTTTGAAGGAACCATGAAACTATAATTTAAAGAGATGAAGAAAATTTAAAGTACAGAGTTTGCCAGCATGAGAAACAGCAAAGGTGAAATACTATAAGATACAGACGGGATAGTAGACGCTTTGAAAGACTCTTTTAAAGAATTATTAGGAGGTGAAGATATAGGGCAACAGAACTGCGACAGAACATAAAGTATCGAGACGGGATAAGTCCCAGACGATTGTAGAAAAGAAATTATCGTACCAATATACAAGAGAAAGGGAGATAAAAGCAACTGCAATAATTACAGAGGTATCAGCTTATTCAGTACCGTAAGTAAAATATACTCAAAAAGACTTATTCGTAGGGTAATGAAAATTACAGAAGAAAAGATATGGGAAGTCCAATGTGGATTTATGCCAGGAAGATCATGTACAGATCAGATATTTAGCTTAAGACAGATCACAGAAAAAAGCTTGAGAGTAGGAAAGAAAGTTATCTGTGCATTTGTTGACCTAGAAAAAGCATTTGACAAGGTGGATAGAAGTAAACTTTGGGAAGTCCTCAAAGAGTACGGAGTCAATGTATGGCTCCTACAACCAATACAAACAATATATACAGGTGGTAAAGCGAGTGCACGGGTTAACGGGAAACTGAGTGACTGGTTCGATATCATGCAAGGCGTGAAACAAGGATGCGTTATGTCCTCATGGCTATTTATCATATTTATGGAAAGTGTCTAAGAATGGCCCTCTTCGCCGAAGAAGGTGTAGATCTCGAGACGGTGAGGGTACGTGGGTTAGCTTTCGCAGATGACAAGGTTGTTATAGCAGAATCAATTGAAGACTTGCACAGAATGTTGAGCAAACTAAATACAAGCATGAAGAACATGGGCTTCAAAATTAACGTAAATAAAACAAAAATCATAGTGTTTGAAGGAAAAGGTGATAAAATAATGTGAAACGTTGTCCTAAATGATGAGAGATTAGAACAAGTTGATAAGTACATATATCTAGGTAGCCTATTCACTAGTGATGGGAAGATAGATGGGGAATTGGATAGCCGCATAAACGAAGGTCAGAAAGTTATCGGTAGAGCAGGGTTCATTCTCAGAAGTGAAAATATATCAAAAAAAGCTAAAATGGCAATACATAATTCTATATTTGTACCGGCTGTGCTATACGGTAGCGAGACATGGACCTGTCAAGAAAAGGACAAGAGTAAAATTAACGCGATTGGCATGAAACCTCTGCGCACAATATGTGGGAAAACACTGATGGATAAAGTCCGAAACGAGATAATCCTCAAAAGAATGTGGTAAAGGAGAGACACTAGTTGACACATGGGAAAGAAATCAGTTAAGATGGTTCGGACATCTTGAAAGAATGAAAGATGAACGACTGACCAAACAAGTGTATAACCTAAAATAAATGGCAGAATGCCCAGAGGTAGACCGCTGAAAGAATGGTTAGCCATTCATAAGAAGCCACAGAAACACGAGAGCTTGCATGAAAAAATGCATGGACGTGAAGGAAGCTAGAGTAGTATGCCAGGACAGAAAAGTGTGGCGACAAATAGTTTGTAAACAGAGTGACAATAGAGTGAATGACGCCTGAAACAAAGACCTTGGATACTAATGGGTCCAAGTGGGGAACCACACATAACAATTTTGTGAGGCTCTTCACTTGGGGTAATCGCTAGAGAGATTCATCAGCAACCTGGGTCGGAGCAGTTTTGCGGAACGAACGTGTCCTTTAAATAAATAACACGAGAATTCTAGATCAATCTAAAAAAATCTATACCCCCTACCTCACATTACTCCTTTCCTCACCGAGCAAGTCACGCCTACCCCGAAAGGGAAGTGGCTTAATGGTATAATAATCTAACTCAAAGTAAGATCAATTTTTTCTGTGTTTAAATTAGAATAAACGATAAAAAGTAACTTTTTTAAACTGTGCAACCTGCATATATGAACAAATTTATTTTTGAAAGTAATAAAAATTTAACGATTTCAATTTGCATTGTTAAATAATGATTAAAAACAAACTATTGAAAATTTGACAATTTAAACTAAGAACAGAAGTTTTAAAACAATTATTCAAACTATCGCGTTCTATAACTCAAATCATTTTAAATGGGAAACATTATGAAATTCCACATAGTAACGATGGAAAAATGAAAATAAACTATTATAATATAAAGTAACATATCAAATTAAAGTTTTAAGCGTCCAAAGTTGAATAATTACTAACATTAAGTATATAATTTAAAACAGAAACAGCATGAAACATTGAACAATTGTAAATAAAAGCATTTAATAATTGAATAATTTAAAATTCTACAATTTTAAATATGTACGCGAATGGAACCATTTTAAGATGTGCGGTTTTAAATTACAAACTTTTAAATTCCATTATCTAAACGAAATTGGGCGAAATTGGCATAATCATAATACTTATATTCAAAATATATTAAAAAATGCAAATAAATTTTTGTACTGTCGAGATTGAGACTACAAAACCCGTCATAGAACTTAACCTCATCATTTTACAAAAATATTTCATCAGACTATTTTACTCAATTTTTAATGCAAAGTAACTTACATGCAACATAAATTAAAAATATAGAAAAAAAATTTTCAATTTTTTTAATTTTATGCTTAAATTATCTGTATACCATCACAGACACGTATTCCGCAAAGTACATTTATTTAATCATTTATTATCACATTCCAATAGTAATTCTTGAAATAGAGATGCTATAACCTGACTTGCTATTGTCTTATTGTCGAGCTTATGGTAAAAATAAATATTATAATATTATATATACATATATATATATACATTACATACAATATGTAGCAAAGATTATAATTGCCGAAGGACATACGTAGGTTTTTCATTAAGCAACAACAAAAATTTTAATCCCTGCCTTCTGGATCCCGAAATTTTCTACTTTTTGAGTTCTCATATAAAAATAATAATATAATAGGTTTAATAGTACAGCAAATCTCGGCGCTACTACTAGTTTAATAAGCAACAGATATTAAAGTCTGGTTTTAATTGAAAAATAGCATTGAACTTTAGTTTTAATACGTGCGTAATATAGTCTTTACTATTTTTAAGTGAAAAAAATAAGCATCGTTTTACTCATTTGCTATGACAGACAATGACAGCAATAACTGTCAAATTATTTCTTTCGAATAATTCTAGTGCCATAAAAATTTATTGAAACGATGGCACACGTGATAAAGGATAAGACTTATAACGATTGATTCAGAGTTAGAGCCGTGTTTCCATTTAACTTTGCGCCTTATCGATTCACCAAACCGATTAAAACTTTTCCTATTAATTCTTAAGAGATGGAGCTCGACACGGGTCGGGAATTATTGTCTCGAATAGGTCTCAAAATTTGTTTGATAAATCAAGCAATAGTATTTTTTCCTCATCGAAATTATCACATATTTTAAAGAAAATATAGACATTCTCGCTTGGAACAAGATTAAGATACAATTTAAATGTCCATTTGGAAATAAAATAGTAAAACGAAAATACTCTAACAAAATGAGAAAAAACGAATCATACGAGTATATCCAAATGGGAATTGAAGGTTTAGCACCGAGTAAAGATGAGGAAATGAACTTCGAAAACCTGACGCAAACCTCAAGGTACTATTGCAAGTGTTCAGGTTTAGTTTTGCTTAAAGCCTCAACCACGTCGTAGTTGCTAGACTTTTTGCTACAACGCACCTGTGCTGTAGAACGTACATCAGGGGTATATTCATGCACAGCAGCACGTACTTGCTGTTGCAGCTAACCTTACATAAATGGTGAGAAGTTACTATACTAAATATGGCCGTGAGCAAGTTCCTCTAAGTGCGGAACTGATTGGTCCATGAATCCATATGGGATGCCATTTCAATGTAATATCTGAGTGCGAAATCGTAAAACCAAGATTTTGCATCCAGCATAAATTCAACGAGGCCACATTTAACTTCAAATTGGTTCAAAAGTTTCTAGATTTTTAGTGAGCTACAGATAGAAATCAAAAGATTATTTCGTTTAAGGTCAATGGCAGAGAATTGGGATTACCACTGTTTTAGCGCAAGCTTAAAATTCTTATCGCTAAGTTGTACTACCAAGATAAGCTTTACTCGTGTTCAAAAACGTTTGCATAGGTGATAAATGTGCAGAAACATAGTATTACGCATAGCGAAACATTTGCATTTGTAGAAGCATCGAGGGCCTTATTGTGCAACATAAAAACATTGGATCTTGCCTATATTATCGATACCTCGTTATCTTTAAGAAAACATAATAGCAGGACGTGGCCCAAAAAAAATAAAAAGCATTGAAAAGGTAGAAAATTATAAATGTAAATTAAGCATTTTTTTTTAATCTGCAAGACTTTTACTCTACCTAAAGAAATTATTTATCAGCAACATTTGAATGTCAACAACAAGAAACACGAACCCACTTAGTTTAGACCTCGGTTTAGACACGAGTCAATTCAGCATAAAACAGAACCATTGTTTAGTACGATTAAAAAGTGCAATATTTTTAAATCATGGTATTATTGGAACAGAAAATTAATTATGTAACTGCTACCAGGTCTCTGTGTTATCGAACATGTGGGTTTCAGTTAGTGGGGGTATTAGAAGAACGGTACATGCATTGTTGTCTTGAAACAATAAAAAGATCTTTTTTCAGCCATCTGTAAAAGAGACAATGACGCCTCCGAGAGGCACATGTCACTCGTGCCAATCATTAGAGTATCTCGAGGAGTGTCTATTTTCGAATGAGTCTATTCCTACATAAATACTTTCCGCGGGACCGCGGCATTTCCGCGATGTTTTGTTCCTTTTTGAGACACTGAGAGGACTAATGCGACCCCACCGGGTGTGTTAAGTGGGAGTCAAAAGTGAAGGTGTGAAGACAGCGGAATACTCTTGAAAACTACTGTTTGACACGATCATGACTTTGCTTTTTATGCACTTCAACGATTCAACTATGTCCATCCTTCATTCCACTTCTATTCGTTTTGCTACTCCCATCTTTCAGTTTATAACCCCTATTACTTCTAAAATATTAGCGCATATTATATTTAGCTCTATCTTTTCTTTACGTTTTCTAATTGTGAGGCGGATTCTATAACCGGATTTCTATAACCACCTATAAATTTTTCTCGCTGAACGGCGTTGACCCCTGGAAATTTTCTAATAAAGTTTCAAATGTTAATTTTTTGTTCTTATAGAAAATTAAATAACGCATTTTTTGTCTGTGGATAAAACAGTTGTAGCTTTTGAATTTTTCAAAATAAACCCAAAAACCAATTCAGCCGACTCTTGGAATTTTTAGCTGAAATTTACGGGAAATATTATTTATGATGTCACAGTAAATCCCAGAGATATTATTTATCTGAAGTTGGATAAAAACGTTGCAAACAATTGATAACTAAAATTATCCAACGACGGATAATTTTTATCTGCCTCGTAATAAAAATTATCTGACTTCAGATAATTGTAGTTTTCAATTGTTTGCAGCGTTTTTACCCAACTTCTGATAAATAATATCTCCAGGATTAAACTGTGGTTCTACGACTGGCAGAGTAAGTAATACATGAAAATTTATGTTTAAATAAAAGTTATCAATTTTAACCTTAGACATCGCATAAATCATGCATTCATATATTTAAGATCATGGGGAGACGAGCGCATTTTGAACAATAAAAAACTTCCCGCGGAAAAGTTTTTGAGAAAGTCATGAATATTTTTTCTATGGAAATAGTAGGTTGTTCAAAATAAATACTCAGGAACAAATTAAGCAGGTTTTATTTCAGCTTCGCGGAAAGTTCCTTCGTACGTATGACTCAAGAGAGAAAAAAAAACATTTTTTGTTCAATAACAAATAAATGTTTGTTTTTAACTTTTCAAGTGTGCCACTATCTTAAATAATGTGTATTTTCAAATTCAATAAAACAGGTCTTAAATCAGCATCCCATGTGGAAATCGGCCCAACTTAGCCCAACTTATAATTGGGCGCCAATTGGGCCCCAACTGGGCAGCCCAGATAACAAAAAGTGAAAATAATTAACAGATGATTTTAATACCCGAATCCTGAAACTTTTCCAATGATTCCGAATTTTTAATTATCAAAACTTATGTTGATAAAGCCGATCAGTGTTTGATTTTGTCCTTAATTGGGCTTAAATTGGGCTCACCCATAGAACGCCCATACTAAGCACTATCGGAGCAAACAAGTTTGGCCCCAAAATGTAACCCCAGTTATATCGATAGAGGGCAGTAGAGAGATAAAATGTCGGCTGTGGTCTGCTGCTATTTACATCAGTAAAGTTATTGTAAACTGCATCCTTTTAGCAACAAATATGGCTCGGGATAATTCTGATAAAAAACGCCGTGCAAATAATAAATTACGTATACGGGTTGAAAAATATTGAGTGATTTAAGCAGAATCTAACACCCACATTTCATTTATATAAATAAAAATAATTCTTACACAATAACCTTACATAGTAAATGAATCATTTACAAATATTACTTGTTTATTATATTTTGTTGAAAAATGTTAAAGTACATTAATTTGCTAAAAAATTATTTGTTTTCTCTCATCCTTAAAAAGAACTTCTGACCATTAAATTTTATTCATACACTACAATTTTTCTTTTAAAATTGCGGTAAGTTTATAATATATTTCACATATTATATTTTTCATATGCTGAAAAATGAAACTGTTTTCGAATTAGGTATAAAGACTCCTTGTTGTCATATCTAGAAACTTGACAAAAGGTTTTATTTATTTAAACAATTCTTATAAAAAAATGTCCATCTTTACCATTCTCCATAAATAGATTAAATTTTTTTACGTAAATCCCTAAAAATGTCTTGCCAGTGACTTATTGCTGTCATATATTTCGAATGAACAATAACTGTCAATTATTTAAACAATTTTTATACACAGATGCACATTAGGATCTTTTTTCTATGAATAGTCTCATTTTTTTAACGAATCAACTAAAAATGTCATACTAATGATTTGTTGATGTCATATTTTATTCAAATTGACAGCAAATGTAAATTAGTTCGACAATTCTTTTAAATAGTTATTTCTACCTTTTTTCCATGAATAAGTTTAACTTTTCACGAAATCAACTACGAATTTGTTGCCATTGACTCCTTGCTGTTATTTTTTCAAAATTATAAAAACTGTTAATTATTTAAACAATTTTTATAATTAGATGCTAATTTTTTACCGCATTTCCTTAAAAATAATTATTTTCTTGCTCGAGACGAAGTATTACTTATTAGTCGGAATTTAATAAACTAAATTGATATCCATGTGAACGCGTCAAGTTGACTCATATGAAGAAACGAGCCGAGCGGCCGAAATAAAATCTTCCGATTTTCTTAATGACGATTTAGCTTGAATAATTATTTCAGTACAAAACGTGCTTATACCTTTCTGAATAACTTTCCCGCTGGAAGTTTTTTTATTGATCAACATTCGATGGACTCCGCATGAGCTTGAAGATATGAATGCATGATTCATAAAATGGCTCAGGTAAAAAATTATAACTCTTGTTTGCACACAAATATTCATATGTTATTTATTCTACCATTTGTAGAACATCAGAAAGAATATTTTCTCTAAATTTCAATTAAAAAGTCCAAGAATCGGCTGAATCACGGTGAGTTGAAGTCAAAAAAGACAAAAAAAATGATCTTCTAAAAAAGGGGATTTTCCGGTTTACTTCGGGAATAGCAAAAGATACAACTTTTTTGTCCAGAAAAAAAGATAGTAATAAAATTTCGCATAAGAATATGTAATTTTAAAATTAAAATTCGAAATATGTTTAAAAATTTTCCAGAGGTCAACTCCGTTCATCGAGAAAAATGTATAGGCAGTTATAGAATCCGGCCCCTCAATTATAAAAAAATGTATTTTTTCAGTTATTTGCTCCGCTCATTATTTTAACTTGAGTAAAAAAAAGAAACTCTTTTGTGTACTTAACTTCTAATTTCCCGGAGAATAGAATAACGGAGACTAGGAATCCTGCGTGTGAAAGCAAACGTGTGAAACTGAAGCGTTTCAATGTGAACAAATAGTACATAACAGTTCTTGAATCCGCCCTTTGCGATTAATTCGCACAATTCGTAAAGCCTGTTGGAAATTAGAAGTACAGCAACAATAACGGCTCTTACAATTATCGGTGAAGGCATTTTTTCGTGGGCGGCAGTGCTTTCAGTGTAATAATATTCTACACTCTAGAGAAATATCGGTTTCCATCCGTTGATTCAACAAATCCAATATCGTTCGCTGAGTGAAATATTTTCTGAAACTACTTTTCTCCATTCTAACAACAGATTTATTCCTGATCATGATTAATTTTTAACTGCTTATACTTTATTAATACATTCAATATTATTTATAGTTCTCTTCATATAATTTGAGTTCAGATATTACATATCAAATTAACTGCTTACAATGAGTCGATTAGGGTAAGATTTAAGGCAATACGACTTAATTTCCTTCAAACAGTTTTCCCAGGTTGCGCCTAATTAGAAGAGTAAGGAAGACATAGTGCCTGGTTAATTACATAGGAAATTACTGATCGTCAGGAATACATTTAAGAGCCTTATAGACCACTAGGAAATTTTCCCATGCGGGAATAGATCTAAGATCAACCTCTTTGTACCCTGAATTGATGAATCTCGATCCTGTGTTACGTAATATGAATTTGCATAACCTATTCGCGTCAAACCATGCCATCCTCTACCTACAGTGCTCTCAGTTTTCAATATGCTCTAAGTTACTTTTAACCATTATATGTTATTTTAGAAACTATTGATAAAACCGTTCTTGGGGACAACAAACCTTTTGGTGGAAACAACAAACATTCACTTGAAACAACAAACCGAGTTTAGTTGAATGACAGAAGTTTTGTTGGGACAAAAAAATTTGTCTGCTATAGAAATAACTCAACAATTTTCTGAGGAGATCACAGGAAAAAGAACAAACCATAATTTTGTGAGATGACATATTATTAGAGATATTTCAACTTCGAAAGTATGAGCTCATTGTCGATATTCGAATCATATAAAATCCATTCATTTGAATTATTCGTCACATAAGATCATATAAATAGAGGTATTAGTTTTCATGTTGAAACACCGGTTTAGATTTGCATGGGTTTCGCGAATGTGGAGAAAGGCTTGACACCTACCCCGATAAAGTCGTTTCAATCACCTAGTTTATATACATCGTGTCGATTGAGTTAAATATCATTGCCAGCAGCAGCAGCAGCAGTAGCCAGTGGATAGCGAACGAGACAACTTGTTAAGTAATCAGTCTCATCTCTAGTGTTCATTCAACCAAACTGCATTGCAACAAAGCCCTAACGTTTCAATTAAATTTACTACTACATATACATAAGCTATTTTAATCAATTATTGTATCAAACATGATACCCACATTTATTTGAAAAGATATTGACTCCCTGAAGTTCAATTAAAATATATAAATTCTTACCTTATTATTTTATGAGAAAAACAATATTTCCAAGACTGAAATTGGTTCATAGCATTGCAGGAGATGTACACCTAAAGCAATACATAAACGCAAACTGGCATATTAGTGAAAAAACCGACTATTTTACATTTTTTGCAATTTTTACGTTGCAGAAAATGAGCAACTTGTTCGTAATAATCATTTTGAACTTTTACGGCACCGACTTTTAATATTTATTATCAGTTCTGTAATTATGACTGAATAGTTCGAGATGATTTACAGAAAACTTATTGTTAATTCACCGAATTTTTCTCATATCCGCCACATCGTAAATAGTTCAGTATAATTCCTCAAGTACAAATTTTTTCCGTGTAGGTCTACTATCACTTAATAAAATAATTCTTTGTGAGGAAGAAATATCACTTTGCAACCAAACTACTATTCTTTGAATTATATATGAAATTCATTACTTTTAATAAACATTTCCTTGTATTTGAAAGAAAATTTCTTTGATAGACGGCCTGTCAGTGGACGCCCAGTCAGCGGCGCTGATATGCGCGGCACATTTGACACTTCAAAGGTCATACAAATAAATTGCAGAGCAATTATTATTGACAAATATAAATTAATTCAGTTTTCATCGAAAGACTGATGCAAAAAATGGCTGAAACACTCTGAAACAGTTGTTTCATGATGCGAACTATAAAGTTTTACATCATTTATAAAATATTTTAGTCAATCTATAGTGAAAAAATTCATGATGAGAAACGTAATTTTGAAATTTAATTTTATTCATAAGAAAGATTTAATTTCTCGTAACTGAACTTAAAATGCAAACTTAAATTCTCTATAATAACATTTTTTATTAAAAGCTATTTAAATATTTTGTATGACTTAAAATTGTCTTAAATCTTTATAATTCAAAATGAAGATTTAGGGCAAGATAAACATCCCTTACTGGCTATTATTTAATTTTCCAAAGTTCAACTCGTCTTATTTCCTGTTGACAAGAGTTGGCAACAAAATATCGGTAAGGTAGGAATCGGATAATTACTTTTTCTGTAAAATTGATTAATAGGAAATTACTTATTCAAACAAAGATTTCTTTCATTCAAATGAATCTGCGTTTCATTTTTTTTAAACATTTTTCAAATAAAAATAATTATTTCATTGCGATGATTATATCGACTTCTGGCATGGGATTAATATTTTTTCAGTTTCATGAATATACATTTATATTAAAAGAATATTTTTTATATTTGAATAATTTTTGCGTCGTGTTGACTATGATAATTGTTAGAATACAGTAAATATTTGCTGAATTAAATGTAATATTCCTTTGTCTGAAAAGAATATTTCTTCAATTCAAGTAATTATTTGATGGCAATAATTATGCCGACTTCTAGCATAGAATAAATATTTTTTTCAGTTTAATGAATATATATTTATATTAGAATATTTTTTTAATTTAAATAATGATTACATTATGTTGATTATGATGAGTGTTAGAATGCAATAAATATTTGTTTAATTGAGTGAGCATTCATTTATCTTGAATTGAGAGATTAAAAGAAGTTGACAAGTACGTATATCTGGGCAGCCTATTCACTAGCGACGGAAAAATAGATGGGGAGTTAGATAGGCGCATAAATAAGGGTAAGCAGGTTATCGGTAGAGCAGGGTCCATTCTCAGAAATAAAAACATATCAAAAAAAGCTAAAATGGCCATACATAATTCTATATTCGTACCGACTTTACTATACGGTAGCGAGACATGGACCTGCCAAGACAAGGACAAGAGTAAAATTAACGCGATTGGTATGAAACCGCTTCGCACAATATGCGGAAAAACACTGATGGACAAAGTTCGAAACGAAATAATTCTCAAAGAATATGGTGCAAAAGAGACAATAGTTGACACATGGGAAAGAAATCAGTTAAAATGGTTCGGACATGTTGAAAGAATGAAAGATGAACGACTAACGAAACAAGTGTATAAAAGTAAAGTAAATGGCAGAATGCCCATAGGTAGACCGCCAAAAGAATGGTTAGAATCTGTGAATGAGACACTAATCCGAAGAGACATAAGAACCCATAGAAACACGAGAGCTTGCATAAAAAAATGCATGGACGTGAAGGAAGCTAGAGTAGTATGCCAGGACAGAAAAGTGTGGCGACAAATAGTTTGTAAACAGAGTGACAATAGAGTGAATGACGCCTGAAACAAAGACCTTGGATACTAAATGGGCCCAAGTGGGGAACCACACATAACAATTTTGTGAGGCTCTTCACCTGGGGTGATCGCTAGAGAGATTGATCAGCAACCTGGGCCGGAGCAGTGTTGCTGAATGAACGTGTCATTTGAATAAATAACACGAGAATTCCAGATCAATCTAAAATATCTATACCTAACACCTATATACCTATCTACCTTATACCTATATACCCACCATACACACTCCCTTTTTCCAACCGAGCAAGTCACGCCTACCCCGAAAGGGAAATGGCTTAATGGTATAATAATAATAAAATATTTCTCCAATTGGAGTCATTATTTCTTTGCAATGATTATGTCAACTTCTAGCATGCAATAAACATTTTTTGCAATTTTATTAAACGTAAAGGTACAGTTTCAGGCGATGAATGGAGATTGGGTGTTTGGAATGCTAGATGAGTGAATGATATTAAAGTAAGAGAACTACGAGAAACCATGCACATAAGAAAACTAGATATTTTATGTGTACCTGAGACGAAGAAAGAGGGTTGCGAAAGTAGAAACATAGAAAATGGGTATTGAAAGGCGGTTTTGAAATATGGTCAGGAGTAGGTAGTGAATCACAAGGTAGGCAAGGGGTCGGTTTAATTATGAATGAAAAAGAAAGACAGCATCTCAAAGATCATGATTTTGTATCACCCAGATTGCTGTGGGCTAGAATGAAGGTAGGAATCAGAAGATTATTTACCATAGCGTGCTACGCCCCAGTTGATAGCGATCCGAGAGAAGTCAAAGACGCCTACTGGGACACTTTAAATGATACAATAAGTACTTGCGATCAAGGTGAAAGAATAATTCTGCTAGGATATATGAACGGATGGGTTGGCGTCCAACGTCAGGGTACAGATACAGAAAGGGTGCTAGGTAAGTTTGGGGATCCTAAAAGAAAAAATTATAACGGGGAAAAATTAGTTAGCTTATGCTTAGAAAAGGGCCTATTTATTACATATACTTGGTTTCGACATAAAATGATCCACAAGTACACCTGGTGTAAAGGAAATAACCGCAGTATAATTGACTTCGTTATTGCGGATGAAAGACTAAGAGAACTAGTCAAAGATACAAGAGTCATGAGGGGTTCCGAATGCAATACTGATCATTACCTTGTAGTCTCCAAAATAAACTTAGGGCGGGGATAGAGAAGAAAGAGAACAAAAAATAACGAAGCGAACGCGAATAAAGATGGAAAATTTACAGAAACCGGAAGTGCGAATAGATTTTCAGAATAAGATAAACGAACGCATAGATCAGACAACTTTGGTGACACAAATAGATAATAAAAATATAGAGGCCGCATCAACCTTGTTTGTGGATGTCATTGTTAGGAGTGCGACCACACAATTTTGTGAGGCTCTTCACTTGGGGAGACCGCTAGAGAGATTGATCAGCCACCTGGATCGGAGCAGTGTTGCGTAACGAACATGTCATTTAAATAAATAACACGAGAATTCTAGATCAATCTAAAACATCTATACCTTACACCTATATATACCTATCTACCTTATACCTATATACCCATCCACACACTCCTATTTTCCAATCGAGCAAGTCACGCCTACCCCGAAAGGGAAATGGCTTAATGGTATAATAATAATATAATAATGAATATACATTTGTATTGAAAGAATATTTTTCACATTTAAACAATTTTCTCATTGTGTTTATTATGACAATTGTTAGAATGCAATAAATATTTGTTTAACTGAATGAATATTCATCTATCTTGAATAAATATTTCTTCAATTTAAGTCATTATTTCGTTGCAACAATTATATCAACTTATAGGGTCTAATAATTTCTTTTTTCAATTGAACGAATATAGATTTATGGTGAAAGAATATTTTTTGAATTTAGATAATATTTGTTTCATTGTTATGATTTTGACAGTTCTTAGCATGAAATAAATATTTCTTCAATTGAATGAAAATTCATTTATCTTGAGTGAATATTTTCTTGACCCAAAAAGAATTAATTAATTGCTCCAACGATGTATGAATTATTTAATTTTAAAACATATTTATCCGTCTCAAAAAATCGATTTCATTGGACTAAAGAAGGAGTTCTTTAGGCGCCTAAAACATATTCAATAAGCCTAGGTTCCTACCTTCTAGGAAATCATTTCTTTGACTCAATATTTTTCACTGTTAATGCGAAGAAATATTTACTTATATCAGAGAAATATTACCAAAGAAATCATTTTCTTGATAGGATGCGTGAATCTTTTGCATCTAAAAAATACTAACTTAATTGAAGTAAACAATTCCTTGGTACAAAGAAACGCATTTCCTTGAATCAAGTAAATTTGTTTTTCAGTGTAGAGGTCCAAATATGTCCGAGCGCGTAGCGCGAGATCCGACAAAATCTCCGACTGAACTATTCTATGTTTATTCATCTTTTTCCGTATCTTGCATAGGTTTACCGCAAAATAGAATTTTTTATTCTTCATTATTTTTTGTGCGATTAATATTTGAATTTTCAATTTTTCAAGAAAATTTAAAAAGTTGTTCCGATAATCCTGTAGGGCTTTCGAAAAGCAACGTTTTTCTTTCCTTGACTTTTTTCATATCGTGCGTTTTTTGGCTTAAAATTTTCATTTTCGTTTTTTTTAATTTTGCAAATGCTATAACTCTGATAATTTTCTTTTTATCGAAAAACGTCTTGAGGATAAATTTTTCGAGTTTTAGAGTACTACGAAGAGCCGTACATGGAATTTTTAAATCTTGAAAAAATTGTCACAAAAATTTTCAAAATGCTCTTTTTGAATTTTTATCCAAAATAGCTGGCTAACGAATTCGTCCTTTCTTTTTACATCCTTAAAAAGTGTGCCAAAGCGCAACCCAACCTGATATTTCTGTCGAAGGTTATCGTGTTGACAGACGACAACGACAACAGACAGAGAAACACCTACGTAAAAACTAGTTTTTTTGACTCAGGGGCTTCAAAACGTCGACATTTGATGGAATCCGCGAAAGTCATTTTTCACATAAACCAATACCTTCTCATTGATCTTGACCAGAATGTAAAAATCTAAATAGGCCAATCAAAATGTTTCGAATCCAGCAAACTTTTCTATTCTTACATGAACTTTGATTTATGTTAATAAAAAAAGTTTTTCTGTTTAAAACGGATTTTTAAAATTATATAAATGACCATAACTTCCATACTCTTAAATACAATCGATTAGTACTATAGGTCAATTGATGTGTCTCGAATCAAGGAATCTTTTACGTTCTCGCATCAATTTTGAATGATGTTAATGAAAAAAGATTAACTATAAAAAAACAATTTTTCAAATATTATAAATAACCATAACTTCCTTACTCTTCAATAAAATGTATTAATATTATAAGCCAATCGATTCATCTCGAATGAAAGAATTTTTCCTATTCTCGCATCAACTTTAAATTATGTGAATGAGTAAATTTTTACTATGAAAATCGATTTTTCAAATAATATAAATGACCATAACTTCCTCACTATTAAATAAAATTTATTTTCGATCGATTCGTCTCGAACCAAGGAATCTTTTACATTCTTGCATTCTTGCCAGCTATATCTTCTAAACTATTGGAGATATGATGTTCAATTTTTTTGTTTTGCAGGGAATTTTACGAATTAAAATTCTCACAGGGTACACTACGCTAAACATTAGGATGCACCAGAAAAAAGCAATTTTGAAAGAACTGAACTTTTTCAACTCTTTTAAACACTTTAAAACTGAGTTTTTCCAAAGACGGCTACAACGATTTTTTACCTTTTGGTCTCAAAATGATCGTAAGGTATCACATTAATGAGAACAGAAAAAATCCAGGAGGTGCGAGACCTTTTGGGTGGAGTTCCATCGAAGCCCAGCACCGTGTCTGTTAAGAAAAACTTCGAACGAAAGATCATAAGATCGCAAAGAATTATATGTTTGTTTTTAGAAATAATAATTAATATACACAAAAAAGCATATATAAAATGCAATATAAACAGCGCAGTGAAGATTTCAATTTGCAAAGAATATAAATTGCAATATACTAAAGAAATTAATATTATTTGCAAACGTTTTTGCGGATATAGGAGCAAGTACTTGTTTTTCAGCATTCTTAACTGAATAAAGCAGGTGGTAGCTCTTCAGTTTCAAATTACGAGGCTCGTCAAGTGAAGTGTAGAGCGATATGCGATGTAATGTCGTTAAGGGGTTTCATGGTACCCTTGCCTTGATCTGATCAAGTGATCAGCTTTAACTCGACGTTCAGTACAATATCCTATCAGTGATTATAAACATTTGTCGTGAACAATAAGCTTTGATAAAGATTACGGTACGGCGAATAGTTATCGCTAAGGCACATTTTCCTCGAAATTTCCTAAAAATTCCTTCTTGCAATATTTACAGACTCAGTTTCGTCAGTTTATAATGCACTCATGAGGTCATCACGCGTCAGCTTCAATTTGTTCAAAGTGAATTTCAGTCAGTAAGTCTGGAACAAGCCGGACATGCCTCCTGCACATTAATAAATAAACCGGTTGTCTCTTTTCTGCAAAATGTTTTGATACACGAGGTACCTGATCATTGGTGTAGAATTCTCAGAGGCGGCTATTATGCGAGTGAAACCAGATTTCATTTTTGCCATATTTCTGCTGTTAAAAATGAAATATTAATATAAGCTATAGGACAACAGAACTGCGACATAGAACATAATGCATCAGAAAACCCAATTGAGAAAGTCTGTGTCACTGAAGTTAGAGATATAATTAAGAACTTAAAAAACGGTCCGGCTGATGGTGTAGACAGTATTAGCGCTGAAATGCTCAAATACGGTGGCGAGTACATACCTCACAGGCTGTGCGAATTGATAAATTTATGTATCGAGATGGGGGAAGTCCCAGACGAGTGGAGAAAAGCGATTATCGTACCAATATACAAAAGAAAGGGAGATAAAAGCAACTGCAATAATTACAGAGGTATCAGCTTATTAAGTACCGTAAGTAAAATACACTCAAAAATACTTATCCGCAGGGTAACGAAAATAACAGAAGAAAAGATATGGGAAGTCCAAAGCGGATTTATGCCAGGAAGATCATGTACGGATCAAATATTTAGCTTAAGACAGATCACAGAAAAAAGTTTAAAAGTAGGAAAGAAAGTTTTTTGTGCGTTTGTTGACCTAGAAAAAGCATTTGGCAAGGTGGATAGAAGTAAACTTTGGGAAGTCTTCAAAGAGTACGGAGTCAATGGATGGCTCCTAAAAGCAACAAAAACAATATATACGGGTAGTAAAACAAGTGTTAGGGTTAATGGGAAACTGAGTGAATGGTTCGATATTGTGCAAGGCGTTAAACAAGGATGCGTTATTTCCTCATAGCTATTTATCATATTTATGGACAAGTGTCTATGCCAACGGCGATACCACGCTGAAAACACCAGTTCTCGTAAGATCACTGAAGTTAAGCATTGTTGGGCGCGGTTAGTATTTGGATGGGTAACCGTTCAGGAATACCTGCGTGCTGTTGGCCCGTCGTGGGTGTGGTGGGCCCACATTGGTAGTAAATATCCACCTAGAAACACTACCCGAATCGGGTAGTGAGGCAATGAACTTTCGAGTTCGAACTGCTAATCTATGTATGTATGTATGTATGTATGTATGGACATTCTCAGAAATAAAAACATATCAAGAAAAGCTAAAATGGCAATACATAATTCTATATTTGTACCGATTGTGCTATACGGTAGCGAGACATGGACCTGTCAAGAAAACACTGAAAAAAATGGTTAGTTGTGACAAGAAGCTCTTTATTAGTAGAGATGGTATTAGATGCGACAACCACTTCGATGGTAAAAGTAACTAACCAGTTTAGTGCGGCAACAAGTCGCCGTTAGTAATCCTACGTAGGTTATATTAGTAACGATAATAATTCTAGTCACAACAAATAAAGTAGTCACATTTACCACCAATTTATTTTCCAAGAAATAAAAGTAGTATATCGTAGTATAGTATATCGCGTCATGTTCTCGATCGTCGCCATTTTCATCTTAACCTTTTTATGAAATTGTGATAACCGTGAAGACTATCGCATCGACCTAAATTTTCTAATAGACTTACTACTACTGCAAGTCTGCACTTTTAAATACACAAGAACTCCAATATAAGGCCGACTGATTTAGTTCTTCCTAGAACTGCTGGCCCACGCAGTTTCTCAGCGCACACGCAGTGTCAACAATGCCCCATTCATCCAACGACGAATTTAGTGCCACGGCCACTGCGAGGCAACCCCCGAAACTGGCCTTATATTGGAGTTCTTGTGTATTGAAATTATAGTGGTTTTAGATTAACATCCCAATGGGCATGTGGTTGTATTTTGACATGACGTCTTATCAGGACCTGGTCTCTATAGGAAGTCCTGAGGACGCTCTTGTGTCCACTATAGAGAAATTAGTAAAATTTACTATAATTTCAATATTGAGAAGTACTAACTTCGCAATAGTCCACGAGCCAGTAATTTTAATAGCAAAATTTCCTAGTTTTAATAGTAAGGACTACTAATTTAAATGGTGAAACTCATTAATTTTAATAGTAAGGACTACTATTTTAAATAGTAAAACTTACTAATTTTAATAGTGAGGATTACTACTTTAAGTAGTGAGATCAGCTAGCTTATTTGTAAGATTAACTAATTTAATAGTAAGACTTCCTAATTAAAGTGGTAAGGCTTACTACCTGAAAATAGTATGTACCATCGAAAGTTGTCGCGACAACAAGTAAAGTAGTAAGGACAACTACTACCAACCTTGCGAATGAAGGCAGTGGCCCTACTACTTTATTAGTTGTCCAAACCAACTATTTTTTCCAGTGAAGGATAAGAGTGAAATTAACGCGATTGGCATGAAACCTCTGCGCACAATATGCGGGAAAACACTGATGGACAAAGTGAGAAACGAGATAATCCTCAAAGAATGTGGTGCAAAAGAGACAATAGTTGACACATGGGAAAGAAATCAGTTAAGATGGTTCGGACATGTTGAAAGAATGAAAGATGAACGGCTAACGAAACAAGTGTATGAAGGTAAAGTAAATGGCAGTATGCCCAGAGGCAGACCGCGGAAAGAATGGTTAGAATGTGTGAATGAGACCTTAATCCATAAAAGATATAAGAAGCCATAGAACCAGGAGAGCTTGCATGAAAGAATACATGGACGTGAAGGAAGCTAGAGAAGTATACCAGGATAGAAAACTGTGGCGACAAATAGTTTATAAAAAGAATGTGAATATAGTGAATGACGCATAAAACAAAAGACCTTGGATACTAATGGGCCCGAGTGGGAAACCTCACATAACAACCTTGTGAGGCTCTTCACTTGGGGCTAGAGAGATTGATCAGCAACCTGGGTCGGATCAGTGTTGCGGAACGAATGTGTTATTTAAATAAATAATACAAAAATTCTAGATCAATCTAAAAAATCTATACCTCCTTTCCCACATTACTATTTTCTAACCGAGCGAGTCACGCCTACCCCGAAAGGGAAATGGCTTAATGGTATAATAAAAATAATAATATTTAGATGAACTGAAGCAACTGTTTCCTTAGCTATGAATGACTTTTTTTGGAGGGGCTTAAATTTAGAATAAGAATTTTGGTCTTCATGTCATTTTTAAGAGGGAATTTTAATTTAATTTTTAAAATACTCTCAAATGTTAATGGTGATAAGAGCAGCATGCAATGCCATGCCATAATACAAGTTTTTTTGAGTGTGGTAAGAGCTTGCGGAAAAAAATATTCAAAGTCACCCTTAGTTTTGGACAATCACAAAATCAGCCAAATGAACGTCTTCATACACTTTTCAAACATTAAAAATAGTGTTACATTATCTTGCCACAAAACAAAATTTTTGAATGTGGTAAGAGCTTCCGAAAACAATATTTAAAGTCACGCTTAGTTTTAGAAAATCACAAAACCATCCAAATGAACGATTGAAGTTTTTTTCCGGAAGCTCTTACCCCAATTAAAAAACTTGTTTTACGACACGGTAATTCAACACTATTTTTAATTCGAAAAAAGTGTATAAATGCGTTCATTTCGGTTCATTTTTATGATTTTCTGAAACTGAGGGTGACTTTAAATTTCTTCTGTAAGCTCTTACCGCACTCAAAAAGCTTGTTCTATGACAGGATAATTCAAGAGATTTGAAGGTGTTATACCATCTAAACAAAAAATTTCGTTAGATTTTTTGTTTAACCCTTACTTTCACGCCTTCCTGCGCTAATTTCAGAGAATGCTTTATTTTTGTTTTCTTTCTTAATTTCGTTCAGAACTTCTGGTACATAAGGCTTATTAAAAATTGTTTTGAAAACCTGTTTGGAATATTATTATAATAGCAGTTTTTGAAAAGTGACGCAATTCTTATTCGCAATATTTAAGGATAATTTAATTGAAAAACAGTCAAATAACAATTTCGTTCATTTCAACATTCAGAACTAGTGATATGAACTTCAAGCGGGTACTCAGAAATTCGAGGGTCCGGGTACCCGCTTCATGACGGGTACTCGGGTATCTGAAATATTTTGCAAAATACGCGGGTAAACGGGCATTACCCGGGTTCGTCTTCGGGTAATTGCGAAATCAATAAGTATCTGAATGAATAATTAAATTCTATGGACAGAAAAAGGAACAACTTAATTAACCTAAATATCAAAGAACAAAACATTCCTATCACCGAAGAAAAATATCAAAAGTAAGTTGGAACTGGCATTATGCAATATTGCAATGTGGAATATGTCACACAAAATTATCATCAACCACAGCATTAAATATCCATTTGCGTATAAAGCGCAGTTTTTTTCCTGAAATACAACTTTGAAATCAAAGAAAAATTAAAGTATACTGTTTCTTTTCTAGACTTTCTACGATCATGATAATCAAAGGAAAATATCAGAACGATTCTTCATAGTTTTATTTATTATTAAATAAAGGCTTGGAAACAAAAAATAATAATATTCTGACAATAAAATAACGCTGTGTCTAGTATTAGGAAAATTCGATAAACATACATAACAACTTAACAAATTTAACAAATTCGGCATTTAACAAATAGACATAGATATTATATTCAGATTATTTCATTTTGCAATCGCACATTTAATAGCATCCCTATAAGACCGTATTAGTTCAAATCAAAGCTTAGGTAAATTTTTGTTTACTCTTCAAAAATGATATCAGATTAAGTTTTTGGCGATATTGGTAACATTGTCAACGTTTCTAATCTTAAAACAATCTTTCATCTTTCCAAATATGTAAAATACTTATAAAACACTTGTAGAGGAATCCTATACACTGATTGAGTGGATTAAATTAAAAAAAAAAAAAAAAAACAAGAATTTGAATTCACTTTAAAAAGTTGAAACAACAAATTAATAAAACAAGAGATTAATTTTCCAATTGTAAGCATTACACCGGGCTCAATATTTACCATCCAGGATAATGTGTATACATACTTTGAAAACCCTGATAACCTCCAATCTGTCACACCTGCTAGTAAAATCCACCCACTCATAAAAGAACCAGGAACTGTCATACCTCCATAAATAATACTTCTGGCTATTCTGACACCTGGAAGTTTAGTTTAGAAACCTGCTGAATCGAATAAGATTAAGGTACGGTCCGCGAAGGGCTCAGACCTTTTTACCCCAGCCTAAGTCCTCGAAACCGGCTAGAATGGCTAGAAGGAGTCTAACAGGTAGTAGAGAAATTTCTTTTTCTATTTTTCAAGATTCCTGATATACCGAAGCATTCAGGTGCAACTCTCAGTGGAGAAAGACTGTTTGAAAAAAATGCCAGGGTTTCTCAAGAGCCCTTCTACCGTCAGTGTTCGTTTTGCCATGTGTTGCGAGCGATCGTAAACACTGTTAAATTAATTACTCGCGAAACAAAGAACCAGTTAACGAACTTTTCATAAAATTAGTACCGACGGAAACGTTTGAGGCGCTAATGCAACTAGAAAATCCGGCGAGCGGTCGATACGAAGATCGTAAATCAACCTTTTCAGAATGTTAGACTCGCGAGTTTTATTTGAGAAAATTAATAATGAAATGCAAGATAAGCGAGAAACCGCTTGATCCGCGCGAAGGTGAACTTTGCAGGTTACGTTTGTTTCATTGGCACTTACGGTCCAACGAACAGGAGAGAGGAATCAGAAGTGTAGAATCAAGTGATTTTACTCACAATTTTCAATGGCCAATCCACTCTGCTGAAACTTAGAAATGATAAAACACGAATTTGCACGGGAAAACACTTCACGAAAGGGATTAAACGGTTACACGACACAACACACACACAAAGTCACGAAACAGCCTGAAGTGACTGAAACGCGATAGCCCGACAGGCGATTTGCGACCGCGAAGTTGTTTTATAGAGTTGCCTTGCATCGTGCACAGCTGCACGGTTGCACGTCGAAACAGCGGTGCCATCAGTCGGTGATCGAAGGAAACTAGATGAAACGCGTGCTGCGAATGAAGATCCTGCTCTTACCGACCTTAGATAATTAATTCAAAATATTTTTTAGTGTCCAGACCGTCCAGACTTTACGGACCGATCCCCTTCCCTTATCCAGCTCCGCCGATCAAGTTTGGAGGATTTTAGCAATTTGTCCTAAAATCTAAAAAGCTATTTTTTTTTAAATTTTAGTTCTTTTACTTAGAATAATGAATAATAAAAAGCACTTCGAATTTCAAACAATAAAAAAGGACCAAATTTGTTTCTTTAAATTTTTAAATTACAAATGCAGTCATCACAGAGTATCTCGCCTAATTCTTCTTTTGCCGCCTGCATTAAAACTTGTCACCTATTTAACATATTTGCAGAGCCTAAAACATAACAAATTTAGAACTTCACACTTTGCTAGTCACATCACCACCACGCCGAAAACAGAATCTTTAATAGTGTTATATTTATATAGAGGTAATAACTAAAAATAATAAATTCCAAAGTAAATGCAAGTAAAAAGGGTCATTCCATTTTATTTCGCCGATTTCGGTTGCGGAGATTCTGCCCGGGCCCGGAGATTGCATCAGCCTGAATTCTAAATTTTCAAAATTACATATGGGTTCCCGTCATTCCTAACCCGCGGGTTCAGTTTTCCTCTCGACGGGCCTGAAATCTTGTATATAGCTTAAAAAAAGTAACTATAACAATAAATAATAGGCAAAAGTTTTTTTTTCATAACTAAAACATTACCCTTTTTTGAACACTTTCGAAGAGTTATTGGAATCGCAGTGTTTAATTAAAAAAATTCAAACAAAAATTCGAAAGTTTCATTTTTTATCAGACTTTTCAGAATTTGAGCCCTTTTTCGATTATTGATGTCGAACACACATACTTAAAATAGCAAATTGAAATTCGTCACTTTGGAGGTATTGTTTATTTTCGGAGATGAATATTTTGCAGGGAGAAAAATAAAAAATCCAGCAGGCGCGGATCCTGACAAGGGCTGGGGGGGGGGGCGTATCCAATAATTCCCCTCCCCCCACTGTCAAGGGGGAGGTTAATAATAATCTTAAAGTTATATCTTCGCTTTGAATTTTTATTATAAATTATATAAATATATTAATCATGAATTTTATAAACATAATTACACGGAGAGACTTTTGATATAAATATTTGGTTCATTCTGCATCAATAATTAAAAGAAAATGTAAGAATTTAGGGATAATCGGGGTACAGTTATAAAGATTCCTACCATAATAAGAGATGATGGTATTTCTGTATGTATTATTATAAGCTTGAGCGAGCAAAAATTAGTATTTATCTTTTGAAAAAGTCTTATTTACTGTTTGAAAAGTGTGAATGTGAAAAAGTGATAATGGTCAATACCAAGTTTTCTAAAAAATATCGTCAATAGTAAATATTTTAAGTAACATAAGTTATAAGAAATGTAGGAAATTCTAGTATTCTTAAATAAGAATGTGTATTGAAATGAGAGCCGCTAGTAATATCTGCAACAAGGATTTGCGAGAATTCTAAAGGACTATACTAAAAACGCCCGAACGTTTCCGAGCTGTTCCGTGTGTAGCCGAGTACGCGACGACCAGCCAGCAGACCGACTGGACTGTGACCTGTGATTTCCCGCCAAAAGTTTCAATTATACGTGTTTGTAGTACCAAAATATTTGTAACTAGTGCAGTATGCATGAAGCTTAAAGAAATTTTAATTTGGAAATTATTAATTAAAAGTCTCAATAATTTACACATATAAAATAGAAGCTTTTTACACTTTTAAGTTGAAAATGTTCAATTAAGTGCAATTAAACTGCAAAACCTAATTTTTTACATTTTTATAAATTGAACAGTTCAAAGATTTCTGGTTAAGAAATATAAATCCACGCCCCTCTTCCAACTCAATAAGAATGTTCAAATAAACAAAATAAGTGCCTCTTCCTATTTAGAAAAACTTGAAAACATAAATTTCCTCCCTTCCAGTTCTATAAGAATCATAAAAATAACAAAATGTCCCTCTCGCAAATCAGAAAAAATTGAAAATCGAGATTTCCTCCCCTCCCACTCAATAAAAATATATTTGTTAAATTATCCTCTTCCGATTCAGAAAAAAATATAAAAAGCTTTCCTAAAACATAATAAAAATCTGAAAAAGAAGAAAAAGGCCTCTTCCAATTAAAAAAAAATTGTATCCCTTCCAACTCAATAAAAACCTTAAAGATATAACAATGTATTCCCAATTTAACAGAAATTAAAAACTAAAATTTCCTCATTTCAAGCTTGATGAAAATGTTAAAAATACAATACTTCCCATTCTTCCACTAAATAAAAATTTAAAACCCAAAAAGTTACTCTTGAGACAAAAATTAAATACCCAAATTTCGTTATTTATTTGAATTTTGGTCCTTTCAAATTGATAATTTTCAGTTGTTATTTAACGTTACAATAAAAATTGTACCGTTAAAAGTTTAAATTTTTACCATTCAAGGCTACCTGTTTCAAACAATCCAGTTTCAAATTGTTTAGTTTTTAATATTTGATTTATAATGGCTCATTTTGAAATTTTTGTAATTAAAAAATTTCTAACTGAATGGATTATAAATTGGATATTTTAGACTGAAATAATATTTGAATAGGATTTTAAATTGAATAAAAGCGTGTAATTATGAATATATTAATTTTAAGTTATTTTCACATTGAATGTAATTTATAAAGTTTCAATCAGACATTTTAATTTGCTTAATTATTGAAGCTTTCGTATTAAAAAAGTTGAATTTTCAACGTTAAAATTTGTGAATTGTTTAATTATCAAACGATTTAGAATCGTACTGTAAAATAATTATTGTACAATTTTTAACACTCGAACTACAGTTCAATTTTAAAAATCATTAATCAATTTATATTTACATTTGATCAACTTAAAACGTTTGTATAAACAATTTTAAATTTCAAACGCTTCTAATTTTTTATTCTTAAAGTCTTCGAAGCTGAATTTTTAAATTATTTCAATAAAAAATTTACGTTTAACAATGCAGACAAAAAATTGAAAAATTGTAAAGTAAAAGATTTTAGAATTAAGCGTTGTAAACTGAATGGTGTAGTAATTGAAACAGTTAACAACTGAACTCAACATTTAAAAAAATGTTGAAATCGAACTCATTTTTAATTGAATTACATCATGTGATATGATATTTGTGATATCCCAAGTGATTTCATAGATTGTTCTTATACGAATTTGTAAAATTCCCTGTGAACAAATAAATTCACTGTCATTTCTCGGTTTTCCCGGTCTCAAAACATTCCTGGTCATTTCCCGGTTTTCGGTCCAGCACCCCGTAAGGCGTAAGTGATAAGTTCACAAAGCTTCAGATGTAGATTATTGGGGAGATAAAATCCAGTAAATGGTAGTGTTATTTGAAGAAAAATGTTGTTATAGGATTATCTCCCTCGGAACTTAGACACGGGAAAAGTATTTTATTGAAAATATTAATATGTTCAATATGCTCGGAAGTTTAAGTTGCTATGAAAATAATGAAAAAAATTTTATACAAAAAATGAGGAAGCTCATTTTTCTTTCAGGCTCAAAAGGGTTGCAGTCCAATATGTCAAAGGCATTTTTTGTTAAAAGTTGGATTTTTTTAGTAGTAATTATAATTTTCCTAAAAGCTTGTATCATTGAGAAATTTAATCAATTAATTAATTGTTGTATACTTATTATAGTGGTATAGAAAAAATCCTTATTTGCTCTTATAAAATGGCTCGATCCCCTAAAAATTGTTCCTTTTTAATGGCTTGTTCTACTTTAGAATACAAAAGGATAAAATGCATATGTACCGAAATAAAATAATCCATTAATTTACGTCCTTATAACTCTACTTTTAATTTCGTGTTTCAAATTTTGAAATAATTCTGAAGCAATCTTTCAATTCAGTTCTTAGGTTTCTGAAACGAAATTTTTCATGCAAATGTTCGTCGCGTTAATAGTTTATTTTTCCTTTGATGATGATCTTTCCGATTGAATAAATTACACAAATTGTAGCCCATGTAATAGTGTGCGTTCAGACACTTCCGCCCGTCTTTCTTTTTGCCATGCGCCAGCGTGAAACACAAGATCACGTGACTCCCATTTTTCGTATAGTGGTTTAGAGATTTATTCCAATCAGAAATATTAGTCTGCATTTTCATAGTCACTATTCGACTTTTTCTAACCGTACCTCGATTATCCCTAAATTCGTATATTTTATTTCAATTATGAATATGCGATAAAAGAAATATTAATACCAAAAGTCTCTCCGTGTAACAAATGTTTAAATAGGAACCATGCATGTATACAATATTAATAAAATTTCCGAAGTCAAGCATTAACTATAAACAGATTACTTTCAAACAGAAAAATTTAGGAGTCTATTTCCACTCTTTGCGATATTCATATTCCGGTTCAAATCCGGACTGAGGCAGATTATTTCGTGTTCTTAAAAAATGATTTTTTTTTGAAGTAATCGTTTTCACGAATCAAAGTATATATTAATTATAAATTCACGCTATCATTTTCAATACCGTACAAGGCCGGCGGAGACTGTGTTTGGAGTTAAGGAGTACTCCACACCTGGGAAAATCTCAGGTGGTGGAATTCCATGCCTGGGAATTGTTCAATTTCGAACACACGAACTACAGTTCAATTTGAAAAGTCACTAATTAATTTATAATTATAGTTGGTCAACTTAAAACGTTTGTTGTCAAAAAATTTCAAATTCAAAATCTGTTAATATTTTATTGTGTAAGTCTTCAGAACTGCATTTTTAAATTCTTTCAATTGAAAATACACCCTTAAAAATGAAGATCTAAAATGGAATTGTTTGATTATAAAAGATTTTAGAATTACACATTGTAAACTGAATAATTTCATAATTGAAAAAATGATCAATTCAACTTAACATTGAAAAAAAGAGGAAATCAAACTTATTTTAGATTGCAATATCTATCTTGTGATATTAAATTTGTGATATTTCAAGTGATTGGATAGCTTTTTCTTCTAAAAACTTGTAAAAATCCCGGTCAAAAAATAAATTCACTGTCATTTCCCGGTCTCAAAAAATTCCCGGTTTCCCGGTCTAGCGGCCACACAGAATTATGATATTTCAGAATATAATTATGCTTCTCGAATGATAATAATACGTATTTCGTGCTTGGTAGCTTAACAATTTTTCGTCCAAGACACAATTACAATAACATATAATTCAATAATTCTGACATTGAAATCTTTTAATTAAATTTTTATTCAATACGGTAAACACATTTTAATTTTTTTTTAAATATTAATAAATTCCAAAATAGTCAGCTTTCTCCAAAGTTTTTTACTTCTTTTTAAAGGCATTTTTAGACTAAATTTGACAAGTAGACGCTGAGAATTGATGCCTTCTCTAGAGCCGTATTCAAGGAGGAAATTCGCTTTTCAGTATATAGTAAACTTCAATTATCTTATTTGAAAAATTCGAGACCGGGCTTTGGGAGAGGGAGTCGCCGTGCCTCCCCCCTGGATTCGCGCCTGAAATGCAGTTGAAGTTGGCCAAATAATTATAGGTCTTTTTAAAAGCTACAATTCCTCTCTTCATTTTTTTTACTTATCTCTCGTCGTTTGGCGTAAAATTGGAATATTCTATTTTTGCATAAGATTTTCTATGGATAAAACCATAACCGCTGGTCAAAGAATGCTAGTTAACGAAAGTCGTTCTTTCTTTTAGGACCTAAAAAAGTGTGCCGAAGCTCGATTTGATCCGTTCATTTTTTCGATAGCTATCGTTTTTACGGACGGACGGACAGACAGACGCCATCGCCAAAACTTGATTTTCGGCTTCAGGGGGTCTCAAAACGTGGAGATCCGTTGAAAAACTGTCGTGTCAAATTTCGAAAAACTCTAATACTTTCTCGATCATAAATGATGAGAATGTAATAAATTATAACAAATTTGTACCTCTTTTTTAAATGAACAGCATTTTTCTATCAATTTTTTTTTCGTACCTTTTGTCGTTTTCCCACAAATTTTTCATTTTTATTTTTAATGTTATTTTTTATGATTAAAACCAAAACTACGCGTCCTATCAAGAAGTGATTTATAAAAAATTTTTAGATGTGTTTTAGGTGCACAATATTTGTTTACTAATTTTTTTTCGTTGCTTCTGTCGTTTTTTGAAGAATTCATTTTTTTTATTTTCAATGTTATTTTTCACGATTAAAACAAAAATTACGCATCCTATCAAAAAATGATTATTAACAAACTTGTAGCTTTTTTTTGGGTAAACTTTTTTTGTTTATTTATTTCTTGCGTAGCTTGTATCGTTTGTCATAAAATTTACTTTTTTTTTCTTTTATTATTGTTTTTGACCACAAAATGGAATTTTTGATTTTTCATTATTTTTTGTGCGATCAAAATTTGAATTTTTGATTTTTCAAGAAAATCAAAAAGTTGTTATGATAATCTCGTAGGGCTTTCAAAAAGCAACGTTTTTCTTTCCTTTTTTTATATCGGGCGTTGTTTGGCTTAACATTTTCATTTTCGATTGATTTTTCAAATTTTGTAAATGCTAAACTCTGATCATTTTCTTTTTATCAAAAAAAAAGTCATAAGTATAAATTGTCCGGCTTTTTGAGTACTACAAATGAGGGGCTGATAGCAAAGGCGGACTAAAAAAAGAGTCGGAGCAAAAGCGAGTTGATTATTTCTCAGCGGAAGAACGAATTAGCCCACGCGCTACGAGCAAAAACGAGTTAAAGATTTAACTCGTTTTTGCCCGTAGCGCGTGGACTAACCCATTTTTGCCCGCACTCATATTTCGATTCGGTTCAACTCCAACCGAACTCTTGATTCGTTTTTGGCTACGCTGATATTTTCGTTTCTTTGAAGGTTGACCCAGAAACCTATTCCCTGAGAACGGCATTAAAATCCGAACCCAAAAGAACAAATATCAGGGTCTATGGCTTAATGTCTCTGTTTGTTAAATTTTTTAAGAAGAAAATTAGAAACACAATATCGTCAAGTCAATCTGTGCAAAAATTCTATTCTTGAACAAAAAGACTCAGAAACATTATGCAACCAAAAATCAGTTATTTTGAAAAAACATATTCAAAAAGCTCAATATATGAAAAAGAATTGCATAGAAAGGCCTCAAAATATGTTTCCAAACAACGTTTTAATCGGCTCATTAGAGACAAGCATATAACTAGAGGAAAAAAGAGGGAGAGAATTAGGAAAGAGACAACCAAGCCATCTTCACTCTCATTACCTTTCTCTTAATCCGTCTGTTTTATACTACTTTTGGGAACCAACATGTTTCGAGACCTTTTAGATCTCCTCATCAGGGTATAATTGTATAGGATACTACGAAAACATTGATCTATTTTATGCTTAATATTAGTAATGTATGTTTATATGAGACTGAAATTTCTTTACATTATTTTAATTTTTTCCTCTCGCGTCAGATTTTAAACTTTAAATTTTCGGTATACGTGTCAGTCCGTAATATTTCTGAAATCTTTTATGCTAATTAATATTTGTCTTGATTGAGAATGAAAAGAAACTTATAATTTTAAAAGGTTTCCTATAAAAATTTCATAAAACTATCAAAAGCTTTGTTATATTTTGAAAGGTCTTTTTTTAAATTGATTGCATTGTTACCCTCTCTTTTTATGTATAACATTTCCATGAATTCTCTTTTTCTTTGACTTCTTTCATTATATAGGACTCTTAACTCCATCCCAATCAAAATCATGTCCATGTGTGATCCTATGTTTCGATAACACACTATGGTATTTCTGACTCCTTCGAAGATTATTTTGATGTTCATATCTCCTCAGTCTTATAAGTGGTCTCCTAGTTTGGCCTACATAAACTGCTTTGCAACTCCTACATTTTATTTTATAAACTACATTTTGTTTTTCAAGTTTTTCACGTACGTCTTTACCTAATTCAACAATTCTGTTACTTTTGAATGGAATTCTAAATATTGTATGTAAACCCATTCCTCTTAGTAAAAACCTCCGGGACTTTGAAATTTTATCAAAATAAGGTAAAACAACCGTGTTATATTTCTCAAATTCTTTAGTCTCTGTGTTGATTAGATTGTTTTCTTTCTGACTAATCTGATGGATTCTGTTGTTAATATGTTTTTCAATGAACAATGGTGGATAATGGTTCAAAAAATGGATCTGTTTGCAAATTTCAATATTTTTTTTATGGAAACTTTGGTGTGATAATTTGATAGCCCTATCAACCATATTTTTAACAATTGCAATTTTCATTTGTATTGGGTGATTTGACAGAAAGCTCAAGGTTCGTCCTGAAAATGACGGTTTTCTGTACCAATTTGTTATAATTTTACCATCATCTGTTTTAATCAAAGTTAAATCTAGAAAATTTAGCTTATTTTCTTTTTCTATTTCTGAAGTGAATTGTAATCTGGGATGTATACTATTAAAAGAATCTAGCAGTATATTGATTTTACTTGCTTCAACACAAAGAAAAGAATCATCGACGTATCTCGCATAGAAAAGGCATTTAAATCCTACTTTTTCTAATCTGTCATTAATTAAATTTTCCATTTTGTTGAAAACTGTATTTTCTAAATCTTCCATGACAATTTCAGCTAAAATAGGTGAGAGAACAAGATCCTATTGGTGCTCCAAATTTTTGTTTATAAAATTTGCCATCAAATTGAAAATAAATTGAATGAAAAACGAAATCAATTGCTTCAATGAACTTTTTGAATGGAATTTTAGTGTGCTGTTTTATGTAATCCCATCTTTTTTCAATTGATTCTTTAACTTTATCTAAAGGAATGTTAGGGAACATAGCAATTACATCGAAAGACGCAAGGATGTAATCATCAGGAATTGTAATTCCTTCAATGAGTTCAAGAAAAACTGTACTATTTTTTACTGGGTTTTTTGAGATTGTAATTGATTTTTTAATGATGTTACTAAGTAATTCTTCTAATTTTCTTGTCGGAGAACCTATTGTTGCTATTACAGGTCTTAGTGGATAATCAACTTTGTGTGCTTTAATGAGACCATAAGATAAGGAGAGAACTGAATTTACAGTATCTATATCACTTTTATTAACATTCCCAATATATCCATTTAATCTAAATTTATTTAAAATCTTGAAGGTGGCTTTTTGTAATTTTTTGAGAGGGTTGTTTTCTATTATTTCAAAACTATTTTTGTCGTCAAGAATTGTCATCATTTTTTGTTTATAGTCGCTTTTCAAAATTGCTATAGTAATGTTACCTTTATCTGCATATGTTATCAGGAGATTAGGATTTTTCTTTAGAAATTCATTAGTTAATTTATATCCTTCATTTAATTTTTTGTCCATAATTCATAGTAACTTGTTATTTGCAACAAAATCATTAGATAATCCTGATAGTTTTGATCTGAATTCTTGCAATTTATTACTTGGAATTTTGTGAATATTTATCTCTACATCTTTTACAATTTCTAGCAATTGGACAAACTTTTTTTCACCAAATTCGTTACTAAAACCTTCACCTAATCTCAAAATGTTGATAACTTGAAAAGGTATATCAATCTTCGAAAGATTCAGAAACCATGGGTCCGATTTTTCACACAAAAGCGCACGATGAAGATTTATGTTTAATTTTTGAACATCGTCTTGATTTTGAATCAAACTATTAAACTTTCTGTCTATTCTATTATTCCTTTGATTAATTCTCTGGTTTAATTCATTGTCTTTAATTATACACTCTTGAATAACATAAGGAGGTACCTGTTCATTTAATTTGTCAAGAGTAATTTTAATTTTCCTATTTCAATTGCTGATTCTTGTGTGACAGTCACTAATCACCAAATTTAAAATTGATCTTTGGAATTTCTTTGTGGTTTCTTGAAATTTTTCTCTATTTTTTATGTTTGTGATTTTAAAATCTAATCTGTTTTGTAAATCTAAAATCTTCTTTGGAAGAACTCCATGATTTTTGCATTTTGTGAGAAAGATTTTCTGAGATTCAATTTGATTGAGTTTTCTACTCAACGCGTAGAAAGATTTGATCTTTTTAACTGGACTGTCATTCACATCAAAGTCTGAGCCCCACAGTCTGTCAATTTCCGTGAAATTCATGATGATATGTTACAATTTCAAAGAAAATTCAGTTTCACACAAATATAAAAACAATAAAAGAGAACAAAGACTTATCCTTCTGCTGTTATGTCCTATATTCCATTTTTAATCCTTCAGAATGCTCATAAGGAATCCCTCGGAATAACACCAATTTTTTTAGTCACAATCACAATACGAATGTTTATGGATGATAAAAAAAAATTTGTTTCCAAAATATTGTTATTAAAATTGAAAAATAAAAAATATTGTTATTTTTAAAGTACTTCAAAATTTCGAAATTCAAAATTCATCAAATGAAAAGAATTTTGTTGAAATTTCAGGAAAGTTAATTCAAAATTTTTATTTTTTTTTATTTTTTGGTATTTCAGAATTCCAATTTAGCTTCACTTTATAATATAACAGTATTTTTTAGTGATATTTTATTTTGCACATACTTCTTAAAATAAGGTTATTATGAAACTAAACTTTTATCTAGAGCGACTGAACCGTACCGGGTCACCCTGAATACTGAAATCATTTTACAAAGGAAAAAACGATCGAGAATAAATCAAATTGATGAGTTTCCCCATAATAGCTCAAGCGCAATTACAACGATTTTTCAGAAAAGTCAAAAAACATTCTCAAAAATCGAATTTTTAATTTTGAAGAAACAAATGTATACTCCCAAAGTACATCAATGCTGAATTGATGGCTGAAAAGTTAGATTGGAAAATTATATTATATTTTTAAAAAATTAGCGATAATTATCAAACAAATTCATTTCAATTTTAATACGCATAATATTTTGCAAATGAATTATCAATACCATGGGGCCCTAGAAATAATTGGGTTCCCATTGCGTGGAATTGGAAAACTAAAATAGGAATGATTCGCACTAAATGTCAACAATTTATAGACAAAAAGAGTTTTTTTATTGAACTCATGAAAGTTATTGATTTCTTTTTTATTTTATAAACAAATTTTATAAGCCATTATCGACATCAGCTATTTATATATACCATTAAGCCATTTCCCTTTCGGCGAGCCTCAAGGGGTAAGCGTGACACTACCCGATTCGGGTAGTGTTTCTAGGTGGATAATTTCTTGTAGTAAATAACTACAAGTGTGGGCTCACCACACTATTTATGATTTAATAAATAAAGTTTTTCCTACAAAATCGACCAAAAATTACTCGGCAATGACGCCTAGTTATCATATTTTTAGTCAGTTTAAACAATTTATTATTATTGTTAATAATATTATCTTTGAATAATGCTAGAAATTGCGGTTTTTTCTGAAATTGTCAACTTTTTGTTAACTTTTCACTTGGAGTGAGTTAATATTTAACTTAATATATCAAAAATAGTTGTTTAAACAAATTATTATTGCCTATAGATATCTTCTTCTATATTAATACTAGATAGTTGCGGTTTTTTCTGAATTTTTAAACTTTTGTCCATTTTTCAATTAGAATGAAATAATAATTAATTCAGCGTAACAAAATTAATTGTTCAAACAATTTATAATTATTGTTAATAATATTCTCTTGGCTTAATGGTAGAAAGTTAGGGTTTATTCATACATTTTTAACTACATATTTGTCTATTTTTGACTTGGAGTGACTTAATAATTATTTAAGTTGTGCAAAAATAATTGTTTAAACAAATTATTCTTGTTAATAATTATCTTCATCTATATTAATGCCAGATAATTGCGGTCTTTTCAGAAATTTTTAACTTTTTGCCCACTTTTCACTTAGTGAAGTAATAATTAATGCATGTTAATAAAAATAGTTGTTTGAACAATTTATTATTGTTTATAACTATCTTCTCTTAGATAAGTGCTAGAAAGTTGTGATATTTTCTGAAATGTTTAACTTTGCTTTGCCTTTTTAGTTATGAACAAATAATAAATAAACATTACAGAGAAACATATTTTAAACAATCTCTTTCTTTTTCGTAAATATATTTTGGTAGAGGGGGGGGGGGGGAGGCTGATATCAAAATATTTTCAATTCCAAATTTTTCTTTCACGCTTTGCAATAAACTTCTTGTTGTAATTTAAAACAAAAGTTTTGCAAGTCATTTGCACACTTAGTTCTCCCACCTACTCCTAATTATTCCATTCTTTATTTTTGCTTCCTGTGTAAGATAGCTTTTTTGTTTAAATTAGTTTTTTCAAACATTTGGAAAAGAGCAAAAATAATTCACTTAAAAAAGTAAAATACTATTTAAAAAATGATTCTTGTTGAGGTTGACTTATTATTTGATCATAATTAAAAAGTCAAAGCAAAACTCAAGATTTCAGAAAAAAAAGCAACTTTCTAGAATTACTGTAAGAGAATATAGTTATAAACAATAATCGACTGTTTAAATAAGCATGTTTGTTAACTTGCATTAATTGTTACCTCACTAAGTGAAAAGTGGACAAAACATGTAAGAGTTCAGAAAAAACATTATTTAAAATTTAATTATTAAAAAGCCTTATTTACTACTATACTAAGTAAAAAATGAGTAAAAAGTTGAATATTTCAGAACAAACCGCAACTATATTGCATTAATAAAGAAGAAGATAGTTATGAACAATAATAATTATTTTTGCTACATTGAATTAATTATGAACTCACCCTATGTGAAAAGTAGACAAATAGTTATAAATTTCAGAAAAAACCGCAACTTTCTAGCATTATTTAGATTGAATATTATTAATAATAATAATAAATTGTTTAAACATATAAGTTTTTTAACTCTAATTATTCAACTCACACCAAGTAAAAAGTGAACAAAAAGTTGAAAATTTCAGAAAGAACTGCAATTTTTTAGCATTGTTTCTAAGTGCATATTATCAACAATAATAATACATTGTTGAAACAATTACGTTTGTTAACATTGATAACAAATTGTCTCTGTCTAATTGAAAATTGGACAAAAAGTGGAAAATTTTTTTAAAAACCGTGACTTTCTATCTCCATTCTAAGAGAAAGTTGCTAAAAACAGTAATACATTGTTTAAAATATTTATTTAAACATCTTATTATCAGTATAAAGTAGTATTATATGTATTAGAAATAATTTGCATTTAAAAAACGCAAAAAAATCATAATTAGCGCCAAAAACTCGCAAAACCCATCTTTTCCCTTATGGGTTTTTTTGGTACTTTATAAAACAGACTTATGGGGGTGATATTTGAGAAGTAATATTTTATTCGTATTTTATGACTGATTGTGAAGAGAAATGTTGAGTTCCAACACGATTCAGCTAATATTGAGGATTCTGAATATTTACAAAAACGTCTTTTTTTCTGGTGGAAAATGTGTTAAACTTCATAGGGCTTGCGCCACCTGTAAATATCATTTAAAAAAAATGGATTTATTTTTGTGTGGCTTCGAACAAATTTCCGGGCGTTATTTATAAAAATTTGAAAAACATTTTTTGGGCCACCCTAATGTTCATACCTTGTCTAGTCCGCTCCCTACAAATAACGCATTTGTTAATTAAGTTTATTTATAAAAAATCACAGATTGCGCAGCTATGTTAACAATGAGCTTCAGCTAAAGAATTTTTTGCAAACTCCACAAGAAAAACGGCATTCTTAGTTGAAAAATGCATAAGACGAAAAAAATGTCCTCATAACATAGTTCATAACAATAACAATAATTGATAGTTATCTAAGTGTTTCAAAAAATTTCAAAAATTAGTTGTTAAGAGTTGATTACGCGTTAAAAGAACAACGTTGAAATGTTGAAAATAACCAGAAAATGAATTTGTTAATTAATTTTGTTTAAACAATCATCAATTGTTATTGATTAATAGCAAGAAAGGGTTGATAAATAATTGGCTGTTAATTCCTGTGGGAAAAGTGGAATTTTTTAGTTCATAAATACATGAGATAATACAAATTTGTTTAAAAAATTGTTCTTGAAAATAATAACAGTCGATTGTCATTGAAATATCCCTAAAGGTTTATAAATTAGATAATAACATTTGATTGCGTTAAAAGAACCAAGCTAGTGCGTGGGAAAATACCCCAACAGTGCATTTGTTGATTAGGCTTCTTTAAATAAGCATCAATTGTTATTAACTGACTGAATATATAATAACTAGGTGTCATTGCCGAGTAATTTTTGGTCGTTTTCGCAAGAAAAACTTCATTTATTACATCATAAATAGCTGATGTCGATAATGGCTTATAAAATTTGTTTATAAAATAAAAAAAATTAATAACTTTCATGAGTTTAATATAAAAACTCTTTTTGTCTATAAATTGTTGAGATTCAGTGCAAATCATGTGACGAATCGCAGCCAATCCCCGTGGAACAATTTTCGTGCAATTATTCCTATTTTAGTTTTCCAATTCCACGCAATGGGAACCGAATTATTTCTAGGGCCCCATGGTATTGATAATTCATTTTGAAAATATTATGCGTATTAAAAATGAAATGAATTTTTCTGATAATTATCACTAATTTTTTTGAACTATAAAATGAGAACGTTTTTTGACTCTTCTGAAAAATCGTTGATATTGCGCTTGAGCTATTATGGAGATAAACCCATAAATTTGATTTATTCTCGATCGTCCAGGCGCGAACGAAACGAAAATATCAGCGTAGCCAAAAATGAATCAAGAGTTCGGTTGGAGTTGAACCGAATCGAAATATGAGTGCGGGCAAAAATGGGTTAGTCCACGCGCTACGGGCAAAAACGAATTAAATCTTTAACTCGTTTTTGCTCGTAGCACGTGGGCTAATTCGTTCTTCCGCTGAGAAATAATCAACCCGCTTTTGCTCCGACTCTTTTTTTAGTCAGCTTTTGCTATCAGCCCCTCATATATGTTATAGAGGGCACTAAAGAGGTTCTGAAAAAAAATTCAAGAACCAATTCTGTCGATTATAAGGGGATGAAAAAAATTATTAAAATTTTTAAATAATATTTTTTTAAAGGAAGTGCTTTTGGCACACCAACCATTTTTTTCCTATATCATGTTCAAATTCAAGGTTGCAATATATATTTTTGCAGAAATCATCGAAGCATTACTTCCTAGTTTAAAAAAATAAAAACTACCTGGTGCCAGTGTAGCGCCAGGCTAGTATTGCGTGAATAGACAGGCTTGAGAAAAACTGTACTGGCTTTAGCATTATTCAAAACTGCCACGAAATGTTTCCACACGGAATGTCGGCAGTAAACAAAGAGAAGTATTTTTCTATCTACTTAGAATCAATTGACTCTGTCACTGGGTAATTCACGAGAAAATGTGTTTTTAATCGAGTAATGCTGTTGCATTTGGTTTTTATTACACTTTTGCGTATAAATTATTACGCCATAAGCTAAAAATTAAGTTGGTCCCTCATTCTCATGAAATTTCATACATATGAGGGACCAACAAGTAGTTTTTATTTTTTTAAACTATGAAGTAATGCTTCGTTCATTTCCGCAAAAATATATAGTGCAACCTTGAATATGAGAATGATATAGGAAAAAATGGTTGATGTACCAAAAGCACTTCCTTTAAAAAAATTATTAAAAAATTTTTTTCATCCCCTTATAATCAAGAGAATTGGTTTTTGGACATTTTCAGAATCTCTTTAGTACCCTCTATAATATATATTTAAACCATCAAGATCGGTTGAGGCGTCTTTGAGAAAATTTGATTTTTCAAAATTTGTTTATAACTTTTGTAAAATTTTTTTTCTGAATTGATACTTGGGGTACATTTTTCTTATGGAGGTAGCCACTTACTTCCGCAATACGGATCACATCTGAGCGGAGGTACCCTGCTTATCCTGCTACGGCCATGTGAGTAGATAAAAGTAAGAGTTTCTACTGACATTTCAGGCCATTCTTTTGTATGAACAAAAGTCACTTTTAGTCACTTTTTAGCTTAAATTAATTACTTTTAAGAGAATCAATTTGAACTATTAGTAAATTTAAGTGATGTTTTTATTTCAAAGTCAATCCACAGGGGAGAGTGTCCATCACTGGATCGCTGCAGACAGTGGGTCTTTTTAATTATTTAAAAATTGAACGAAGCAATTCATTTGAACCTACAGGGATAAATCAAATGAAAGCGAACACGCCTTTTCCGAAAACTTGAGTCATCCAAATCTATTAAAAAGTAAAATAAAAACGAAACAGTTTTTAAGATAATGCTGAAAATATTTATCTTGACATTATTAAGTATTTGCACACAAAATAGTCGATTTGGAAAATATATATGCTTATGATAAATATTGATAAGTGTTTCAGCCAACAAGATTCGATGATATAGAATTCTTACAATTGCGTAAATAAATTATTATAAATATTTTTCCTGCACCCGCCAATCTGCAACCACTGGATTGGAAACAGTGGGTCGGGCAAAATTTTTCAGATTTAGATTGGCAGCCCTGGTGAAACCAAATCTTCAGCTATTTTAACGCTTCTGATGACATTTGATTTTTTTAATAACCAATAACCATCATAATTGAAAAAAGTGGAAATATGTATTTTAACTACTGATAAAAATATCACGAAAGTAGACAGCTGCACTTTACTTGATTTATTTTATATCTTATATATTCAGTGGCGTAGTCGAGGCCTAGCGGGTTCTGGCGCCGCCAGGGTACTTTTTTCGAAAGCCTGGCGGCGCCCGGCCGCTTTCTTCTCACACGAAAAATTTCTCTACGCAGTATTAAGAATTTAATTTTAAGACAATATGAACTTCAGGTTAGCAATACATTATACAAATATATTTATCGCAATGGATCATAGATTATATTATTATTCGGAATTTCCTATAACTACAGTGACGCATGTTTATGGGATTTTCCCAACTTGTAAATTGATTTGGTTGAACCAATTCATTTCAAAACGCACGGATAAGATAAGCTCAGTTCACAGAATTATTTGCCACTTAAATATGTTGTTTTTCAAAAGGATTAAGACGACACGTGTCTTACCGATTTTTCAAAAAAATGTTGACCAAGTTAAGAGTATTTGAATTTAAAAAATTAAAAACGCAGATTATCAAAAATTGGTCCAAATTTTTATTTTAACCCTTAAACTGCACACCTCAAAATAATTACGTAAGCTACACCGTGGGTGTTTGACACCCACTTAACATTGTACACCTCAAAATAATTACGTAAGCTACATCGTGGGTGTTTGACACCCAGATATTTAAACTTGTATAACTAAGCCGGATTTCAATCTTTTCTAACGAAATTTTAATGGGATGTAGAATTATACGTTTTTTTTTAAATTTCGTTGGTTTTATAATGATATAATGTAGTAAAAGTTCAGGATGTCTTTTTTAATCAATAAAAGGAAACGATTCAATGATATTTAAAAGTAGTTTATTCATTTAATTTTAATCTCAAATATAACTCTAGATCTCTCGAACCGACGAGATGTGTTACACGCGAAAGACAGGCCTCTTCTGCGGGACCCGACAACCCTGTTGTACCCCCCGAACCCTGGTCATGATTTTAGTTTACTCTAGGAGCACGTACTTCGCTCGGTCTTTTCATAACATTTGCGTTACGTGAGATTAGTATCGCTAATCATTTTACAAACGCCCACAATTCGGCTGTCCTGCATTTTTGACGCCCTCGTCAACCTGTCTCAAATTTTAATACAAAATTTATCCTTAAGGCTTAGCTTACATGTACCACTTTATAAATTGTGCTCTTATATTTCTTCGAGCCACAACACTGCACTGATTCATTACAATTCTAAAAATAACACTGACTACCATACAACAATGATTTTTGATTACAGACTTTCAACAATATTCTCATGCCACATACTTATACATTCCTTAAATCTAAGACGATTGCTTCGGAATTTCAACAAGGCGATCCACAGCAACAATGCCTTTATATGGCCGTTGGCTTTGTTGTTCGCCTTCGATATCCTCCACAACGTAACGATCATTCCCTACAACCTTAGTTATTTGATATGGCCCTCGAGCCTTCTTATCTAACTTTCTACTCTCTCCAGTCGCTGGTTGTTTCTGTTCTACCAAAACTAAATCACCCTCTTTATATAAGTGAGGTTCCTTTCTTTTTTTTATCAAATTGCTATTTTAGAGACGCTCTATTCTGTTCCAACAATTCGTCAACAGATTCTTTTTCTTCTTCCGTACCGAGTTCCGCATTTAATTTTTGAATCTCTCTCGTTAACGGGTTATCGAATTTACCGATCATTTTATTGTTAAATACAATTTCGTACGGAGTTCGTTTGGTTACTCGATGTACACTGTTATTGACGGCCCATTGCACGTCCAAAAGCCTTTCATCCCAATCTCTATTTTCTTCATCCTTGGTAATAGTAGCTAAACAAGGAATAAGAACTCGATTTTGTCGCTCTACTTGACCGTTGCCACGACGGGCACCTGCAGCTATTTTTACATGCTGAATTTCGAATTCTTCGCAAAATTTCTCAAACTCGCCCGCAGTAAACGCAGTTCCTCGATCAGATATAATCCTTTCCGGTTTTCCATAATGCGATATAAACTCTTTCATCATTCTCACCGCTTCAATTGACGTTTCATCTTTCACCGCCTTCAAAACAGTGTATTTGCTATATCCGCAAATAATCGCACCCACGTATTTGTTTTCATTCTCAGTTTTCACAAAAGGCCCTAAATGATCGATGTGCACGCACTGAAAAGGCGCGCTACCCTTTTCCAGTGGATGCAAAAATCCTGGCTTTTTCCCACTTGCGGTTTTATAATATAAACAGTTGATGCATCGCCTGACATACTGAGTCACAAAATCGCGCATTTTCGGGAAATAGTAAGTCTCTTTAACCTTCTCGTAGGTCTTATCAATCCCTAAATGAGCTAAACCCCGATGAGCCTCTGAAACAATATCATATCGAAGGTCTGGCGGTACATACAGTAAATATTTACCCTTGCGCTTCCGATACACTCTCGCGTTACACATCGTAAATTTTTCGTGAATTACTTGATCACCTTCTTCTAGCTTGTCTCTAATTTCCATAATCTCAGGACTTGCTCTTTGCAACGCGGCTACCCAGTCAGTTGTGACTTTAATTCCTAATACAGTTTTTACAGGTAAACCAACAAGTTCGGTCTCCTCACTTGATTCTACGGGATTTCGACTCAAGGCATCGGCCACGCCGTTGCTCGTGCCTTTTAAATATTCGATTTTATATCGAAATTCGGATAGTCGTACAAACCAACGACCTATTCTTCCACCCAAGTCGCGCTTGCTTTCGAGAAGTTTAAGGCTATTGCAATCCGTACGAATTATGAACATGATTCCTATTAAATACACTCTAAATCTTTCCAGAGCGTAAGCAATAGCTAACGCTTCCAATTCATACGAATGATACTTAGTTTCATCATTTGTTGTTTTTCTACTAAAAAAACAAATCGGATGAAATCTCTCGTCTTTTTGTTTCTGCAATAGAACCGCGCCAAGACCGATTTGACTCGCATCCGTATGCACTTCAGTTTCTGCCTCAGGTGAATAAACGGCAAGTACAGGTTTTGACAATAAACATTTCTTTAAACTAGTGAAAGCTTCTGCTTGTTCTGCACCCCACAAAAATGTTACATTCTTTCCAGTTAAATCTGTCAACGGTTTCGCGATCATCGCGAAGCCTTTTACGAATCTACGAAAGAAATTTGCCAATCCCAAAAAACTTTTAACTCCCGTCACATCTTTTGGCTCAGGAAATTCTTCAATCGCGCGCAATTTTCGATTACTTGGCTCAATTCCTCGCTCAGACAATTCAAACCCTAGGTAAGTAATTTTCTCTTTAAAAAAATGGCATTTTTCAAGATTCAACGTTAAGTTTGCTTCTCTCAGAACACCAAACACTTCCCGCAGATAAATTAAACCTTCTTCCACAGACGAAGATGGAATAATTATATCATCTAGATATGCCATCGCTACGCTATACCTCAGGTTACCTAAAACGCGATTTATGAGTCTCTGAAAAACCGACGGAGCATTACATAAACCAAACGGCATGCGCTTAAATTGATAGTGCCCGTACGGAGTCACAAAAGCTGTTTTCGCACGAGAATCTTTTGCTCCAGGTACCTGATAATATCCGCTCGATAAATCCAAACTTGTGAAGTATTTCTTACCAGCCATCCGGTCCATCTGATCGTCAATGAGAGGGATCGGATAGTGATCCTTCACTGTCTTTTTATTCAGTGCCCTGTAGTCGACACACATCCGTATCTCGCCATTCGCTTTACGCACCAGTAGTATGGGACTTGCAAACGGTGAATCGCTATCCTCGATGACGTCTGCTTCTTTCAGGTTATCAATTAAATCCTTCATCTGCTCTCGTTCATGGAAAGACAGTCGATATGGGCGATAATATACAGGTGAGTTATCTGACAACTCAATATGTATTTCTGTCTTGTTGGTGCATCCAATCTGCTTCAAATTCCGCGAAACCAGATCCTTGTACTCGTTCATCAGATTCAGCAAATCTTGACTTTCTGCACACTTCAGATCGGTGTCGATTTCGTTAACACTTACAGGCTGTTCATTGACTTCTCTCATCACATGACCCTCAACGCACTTCTCACCTCGCGTCACTGTGTCACCCTTAGGTAAGCTAAAATCACGGTCCGACAGGTTCAGCACAGGTATCACTGCTGCTCCTTCACCATCAGTCGTAACAATGCAGCGCGGTATTACCTGGCCTTCACTTCGTATTCCACCTTCAATGCACAACTCTGATCTCTTGAAAGACGTGCTTACTGCCACATGCCCCAGGTAATTCTTCGGAATCACCGTCGCACTGCTGGCCCAGAGCGCAGTCTTCGTCCTCGGAGTTACTGCACTGTCAGGTAAAAGCTCGTCGGGCGTTGTGATTTTCAACTCGTTTTCTCTGCTGATAATTACTATATGTGGCTGCTCGGTATATGGATGCCCTACTAGCAACGGAATCGCTTGACAGTCGTCAGGCACCACATGAACGTTCACCCTTGCCTGAATACCATCGATGCACAAATCCGCTGTGAAGACACCTTTCGGCTTCACCTCACCTTCTCCGTAACCGATCAATGGTTCCATCTCCATCTCCAAATAAGTCATGTCCATGCGCTTCGCGTCCTCTTCACGCAACGCGACAGCGCTACTGCCCATGTCAACGTAGCACCTGGTCGTTCGTCCATTTAGAGTAGCATCCTTGAAATATTTTGCATGTGTGTTACCGCTCACAAGCACTTGCTTTCCACTAGCACTAGTCGATTGTCCGCTTGCAGATTTTTCGGCGCTATTAGTGGATTTTCCGCAATCACGTGCGTAATGTCCAGTTACTCCACATTTAAAACATGTTCCGGCTTTTGCATTCGGGCACTCTCGTTTCAGATGACCAATTTTCTTACAGCCATGGCACTGAACTGATTTACTTTCAGATTTCTTCGATTGATCCTCGTTTTTCATGTTCATCTCTCGAATATGAACGCTTCCAGCCTTTAAATCTCCCAACAACTCATGAGGCTCCTTATACCTACTCAAAGGTCCAAGGAAGTCTCTGTATCTAGGATTGTTCAATCCGTGAACCATCCACTCGATTATTTCATCATCCGGCATGCTTGCCTCGTTGCAACGTGCCAATTTTTCATAGAAATATTCGACGATATCTTGATTCGTTTTTTTCTTGTAGTTCTGTGCTTCCAATCGAAGACCAAGAGAACTCTTCTGACATGGAAAGTTTTTCTTCAGTAGCACCTTCCAGTCTGCCCACGTCCTTTCTTGAGGAGCAGGGAGTCGAGAAACGCTGTCCCGCCATCGCCGTGCAACCCCTACGAGCTTTGACAAACCGTAGTGCCTTAATGCTGTATCGTCCCAGTCATACAGCTCACCGCACTCCTCGATCTTGTCAATCCACTGCACAATGTCTATATTGCCTTTTACCGGGTCAAATTCAGGTAAAACTTCGGATACATACCTAAAGAATCGTCCTCTGTTAGTCGCCGCATCACCATTATCACCGATCACAGACATTTTTTCCACAACTGTTTCAACTTAAACAATTTGACACACGCACCAATCCAGCCTTATTGCCTTGGCCGTAAATCTGACGAACACACGACAAATGGTTACACTGATCGCGCCCGAGCGTAAACTGACGTTCTTCGAATATCACCCGAAATTACCGAAATAATCGAAAACTTTTTTTTAAAACTGAGGGATTGAGAGCAATCCCACTTCTGATAAATTGTAGTAAAAGTTCAGGATGTCTTTTTTAATCAATAAAAGGAAACGATTCAATGATATTTAAAAGTAGTTTATTCATTTAATTTTAATCTCAAATATAACTCTAGATCTCTCGAACCGACGAGATGTGTTACACGCGAAAGACAGGCCTCTTCTGCGGGACCCGACAACCCTGTTGTACCCCCCGAACCCTGGTCATGATTTTAGTTTACTCTAGGAGCACGTACTTCGCTCGGTCTTTTCATAACATTTGCGTTACGTGAGATTAGTATCGCTAATCATTTTACAAACGCCCACAATAATTTGGTAAAAAAAGGATTTAAAAAAAAAATCGAAAAAATGAGTTTTTTCATTAAAAAATGTATATATTGCGTAATTTTTAATATTTTGACCTACAAATTTAATGGGATACTCTTGAAACAGTATACTTTTAGAAAAAAATAAGCTCAAAGTTGTTCTGGGTGTTTGGCACCCACAGTGCAGTTTAAGGGTTAAGTGTGATATTTTTTAATACAATATAGGTATTTGACTTTTTCTTTCTGATTCTAATACAATTTCTTCCCCTATTACCAAATTCTTCGGAAAATTTAAAAAATTCAAAAGTGACAAAATAACGACGGTTTCTCTAAAAATTTTCGGTGTTAATTTATTTAAAATTACAGCGTTTTTTCTGTTGATTTTTGTCTAGATTCATTCTAATGCAAAACATATATTTTACCATATTCTGCCCTGTGCCCGCGCCTTGGCGGGTGACGGACAACTGTGCACGGAGCAACTGTGCACGAGCCCATCTGTGCACGACGATGGCCACTGGTACAACTGTGTACGTTGTTGGCCACAGGCAAAACTGTGCACAGATGGTAACCTATCAACGTTTCACGTGCACAGATGGGAGACTCCCAACTGTGCACGTGGACTTGTAACTGAAAAATATGATCGTATTAATTGAGACGTGCCCAGTAGGGAGTTTCCCATCTGTGCACGTGTACAGTTAGGAGTGTCTAATCTGTGCACGTGAACTTGTCAGTTGAAAATCTGATCGTATGATTTTACACGTGCACAGTTGTGCCAGTGTCCAACAACTTGCGCAGTTGTACCGCTGGCCCTCGATGTACCCAGTTGGGAGTGTCCCGTCTGTGCACGTGCACAGTTGTGACAGTGGCCAACAACGTGCACAGTTGTACCACCGGACCTCGACGTGCTTTCGTGCACAGCTGTACCCCTCGAAAATTTAGACGTGCACAGTTGGGAGTCTCCCATCTGTGCACGTGGACTTGCAATTTTTTAATCTGATCGTATTATTTGAGACGTGCACAGATGTGACAATCCCAACTGTGCATGTCGAAATGTCGGCGTGCACAGTTGGTACCCTAACGACGGTTCACCTGCACAGATGGGAGACTCCCAACTGTGCACGTCGAAATGTTGACGTGCACAGATGGTACCTAACGACGGTTCACCTGCACAGATGGGAGACTCCCAACTGTGCACGTCGAAATTTTGACGTGTACAGATGGCCTGTGCACAGTTGTGCCTGTTGGAGAACAGCGTGCACAGTTGTACCAGTGGCCACAGACGTGCACAGGTGGGCTCGTGTACAGTTGCTCCGTGCACAGTTTTACCCTTCCCCGCCTTGGAAAGAAGAGAGAATATTTTTTTGTCTGAAAAAGGACAATTCACATTTTTTGGCTAAACGACACAAGATATGAAAAAAGTCGATGAAATAAAATTGTTTGTCTGAGAAAGTTCTAGAAAAATGTCTTTAGATATGTTTTTCTATCTTGCGTTATTTTCGAGAATTTTGCGAAAATATTTATAAAATCCTTTAAGATTTTTTTTTCAACAATAAAATTTTATTGTGTCATAAAAAAAGCAAATAAGAACATAAATAAACAGTCTAAACAATTTTTACATGACACCTTTTCGTTTAAAGTCGGCATTTTAAAATAATCGATACTCTCCATTTTTTCTAACTTACTTCATTATTTTTCCACCAAAACGTTGTTAAAATTGTTAAATTGAGTCTTTTAAGACTTAATTTTATATATATATTCTGTCGTTTTGGCGAGGAATGTAAATTTTTGTTTTTCAAACAAACAAAAATTCTCTCTTCTTACCAAGAATTGGACACAGGATAGGATATCATGAAATATGCTCTTTACATAAGGATGGATCTAGAAAAAAATAAAGAGAAAAATACGGTGGAATTTGAAATAAACCGAATAAACTGACTGAACATTTTCAGAAAACCGCCGCCATTTTGTCACTTTTGAACTTCAAAAAAAAATTGTGTAACGGACTCCGAAAGAGGACGAGAAATTTATCAGAATCATAAAGAAAACGATAAACACCTGTATTAGATTAAAAAATATCACACTGTTAACAAAAATTTGAACCATTTTTTGATTATCCGCGTTTTCAATTTTTAAGATTCAGACACTCATAACTTTGTCAAAAAAAAGGTTTGGCAAATTGTTAAGATACGTGTCGTCTCATTCCCTTTGAAAAACAACATATTTGAGTACGTCTTACAGTTAATAATATATCGAAGAAAAGTGAGTGTCCGAGTTTCTGGGTCTCAGACACTTGCAATTAGCAAACGTTGTCAGTAAGCAGTTAACAATTGCGAAATTTAAGAAAATTATTCATTTCGCAATTAATGATTTAAGAATAAGATATTCGGAATCCACCATTTTTAGAGCTTCCATCCGCCACTCCACAGTTGTTTAGTTCTCTACTTCTGGATGATCTAGGAAGTTTTTTACAATGCGAATGGTGTTTAATAAAACCACTTTCTGAGCTACTGCCAGTATTTAACTGACTCCTAAATTTTCAAGATGTTCAGTGAATCTTGCGTGAACATTGCCTGTAGCCGAAATCACAATGGGATAAACAGATGCATGTTTCACCTACCTCCATATTGTCTTTACTTCATGCCTGAGCTCGCTACACTTATGAATCTTGGTTGCATAGGTTGCCTTCAGATTTCGGTTAAGTGGAGCTTTCCAGTTACTTACCATTGTCAAAACCGCTGGAACATCTGAATCTGTGATATTAGTAAGCTTCATTTCAGGGTTATTGCTTACTCTTTCTTTCTCTAGTTGGAACCACGCAGCGCCTAAATTGCTTCTGTGCATTCTTCTCCAAACACTCGACCAGTAGTTAGTCATGTCTTCCAGTTGAGCGATTTCGGTGTCTTAATTGCTGGTTATTTTGCTTTACACTCAGTTCACGGTAGAACCTTCTTTCATATGCCTGAAAGGTTTGATTTTGCTGCCTTCTTGCACTACTCTTATTTAACCGACGCAATCTAGCAGTATAAACATTAAGTATCTGCCGTTGGGAGTCTATAATCTCATCCAAGTGGATGGTGGATGGTTTTAGTAACATGGTGTATCGGCTTTCTGGTTCTATTTCCTTTCTTATATTGAGTCAATCGACCCAATTCGCTCCTTACTTTGCTGACATCCATATTCAACCTGATTTTTCATGGTGCATCTTGTTCCCTTCCTGGGGCAAAGTTAGTAAAACTTAGTTGTTTAGGTGTTCTATCAGTAATTAGTGTACGCAGATCCTTTGTGATGTACATCTTAGGCAAAGAATGCCTTCGTGTTGGTTCTACATTTTTGAACTCTAGTAAAGCGCGACCAACATTCCTTTCAAGGTGCTGTATTTTTTCTGAGATTTCGCCCTTTACATCAACAGAAACGTTAATGTCTGGATGTGGTTCTAGTTTATCCGGTACTTGACCTTCATTATCCTTAGCACATATGGCTTCTGCTTCAGTCACGTTGTTATCAAAGCTCATTTTTGTCTCAGGCTTAAGTTTGTTACAGCCCAATATGTCAAAGGCATTTTTTGTTAGAAGTTGGATTTTTGAACAGTCTGCATGGCCTGATTTTCACATCGTCATCGAAGGACTGGGTTGCAGCCAAGTGCATCATGGGGGAGGGGGGGGGCTACATCTTAAGTTGGGATCCGAACCACCAGAACATCGATAAAAGAGCATATAAAATTTTCCAGAGGAACCGGGTCAGGGATCGTACCCCGAACCTCTAACGTGAAATCTGAGCGCCTGACGACCGAGGCTTATGAGAAGTTGTAGGCTCCGGAAGCTACAATCATGGTTCTTTAAAGCAACCAATCCCGATGCAACTGGAACATGTGCGTCATTCACTTCTGCATCTTCTGTCCTACAAGGTAAGGAAGAGCGGGAAATTTACGCGAGATAACATCGTGCAACACTGTTCTTTGGAGTCAGGTCTCTAGCTGCCGATGACCTGACGCGGCAGACGGGACAGTTGAAGATGAAGGTTTTACATCTGGATACTTTTTTAGAGCTACCAATCTTTGTAGAATGTTATGAGGAACAGTGTTGACGGACTAGATGAAGTGATCCCAGAAGAACAGCCTTTTGCATCCGGTTCGCGATGGAATGAGCCTGACGCTGGCAAGCCAGAATCCTGTTGAGTTGGCTAAGAAATGAAGCTTTCATACCTCCAAGACAGCCGATTATGAGAACTACAAGATGGACTTTGTAGTCTTGGTGCCGCCTGCTAAGCTCGAAAGGAAGTGCTTGATAATTCGCCCGTTTTTCTTCCTCCTTTGCCATGATATTACCATCGGCTGGTGCCGAGAATTCAATCACGTAAATGATCTTGGTCTTCAGATTCTCCACAACGTACTCGAGTTTCCCCTGGTCGTATGACCCGTAAGAAGGCTTGAATTGAAAAGAATTGTGAAATTCCGATTTCAGCCTAAAAATGAACATTTTTCTATCCTATTTAAAGCCTGATTCTTCCACCGATCTCCAATCCGCAAGAGGGTAATACATTTTCCAAAAATTTAATTACCGGCAGTTCCCATGGCGAGAACAACGACCCTCGGAATTATTCTCTGTTCCAGAAACAGGACAAAATTTACATTTATTTAATTCCTTCCAGTACCTTCAAAAAATATCTATATTTACTTGTTTTTAATTTCGTAAAGTAGGATACTTTTCAAATTTATTTAATTCCTTCCATTTCTTTCAGAAAATATGTACATTGAATTATTTTTAATTCCGCAAAGTAGAATTTATTTTAAATTTATTTAGTGCCCTCTAATACCTTCAGAATAAAGCTTTATGATATTGTTTCGAATTCCAAAATGTAGCATATATTTCAAATGAATTTAATTCCCACTGGCACATTCAGAAAATATCTGTTTAAAAATATTTGACATCCATTTTTTTGGAATATAAGTTTCAAATTTTCAATTTTCGTTAATCTTATGAATAACATTTTTGGTATCTTTGAATAAATAAAAATATAAATAAATATAATATACTTTTTAAAGGTATGAGCTATAAATGGAGTGAAAAAGGTGGTTTAAATTAATAATTTTAAGGATTTTAATGATAATTACATAAATCTTTAACTGATCAAAGATTGTAAAAAATGGTTACTGTTAAATGTATAAATTTTATCAAGTAGTAAATAAATAATTAATCAATTGAAAATATATACACATAGAGTAATAATGATAATAAATTAATAATAAGGTGAAAGTCAAGATAAAAACAAAACGAAAATGAATTGATAATAGTAAATGAATAAATAATTGAGTAGATAGTGATTTATTATTATTATTATTATTATACCATTAAGCCATTTCCCTTTCGGGGTAGGCGTGACTTGCTCGTTTGGAAAATAGTATTGGGTATATGGGTGTATTGGTATAGAGTATATAGGTATGAGTTAGATAGGTATATAGGTGTAAAGTAGATAGGTATATAGGTGTTAGGTATATATGTTTTAGATTGATCTGGAATTCTCGTGTCATTTATTCAAATGACACGTTTATTCCGCAACGTTGCTCCGACCCAGGTTGCTGATCAATCTCTCTAGCGATCACCCCAAGTGAAGAGCCTCACAAAATTGTTATGTATGGTTCCCCACTTGGGCCCATTATAATCCAAGGTCTTTGTTTCAGGCTTCATTCATTCTATTGTCACTCTGTTTACAAACAATTTGTCGCCACACTTTTCTGTCCTGGCATACTACTCTAGCTTCCTTCACGTCCATGCATTTTTTCATGCAAGCTCTTGTGTTTTTATGGCTTCTTACGTCTCTTCGGATTAATGTCTCGTTTACCGATTCTAACCATTCTTTCGGCGGTCTACCTCTAGGCATTCTGCCATTTACTTTACCTTTGTACACTTGTTTGGTCAGTCGCTCATCTTTCATTCTTTCAAGATGACCGAACCATCTTAACTGATTTCTTTCCCATGTGTCAACTATTGTCTCTTTTGCACCACATTCTTTGAGGATTATCTCGTTTCGGACTTTATCCATCAGTGTTTTCCCGCATATTATGTGCAGAGGTCTCATGCCGATCGCGTTAATTTTACTCCTGTCCTTTTCTTGACATGTCGATGTTTCGCTACCGTATAGTACAGTCGGTACGAATATAGAATTATGTATGGCCATTTTAGCTTTTTTTTGATATGTTTTTATTTGTTAGGATGGACCCTGCTCTACCGATAATCTGCTTACCCTTATTTATGCGCCTATCTAACTCCCCATCTATTTTTCCGTCGCTAGTGAATAGACTACCTAGGTATACGTACTTGTCAACTTGTTCTAATCTCTCATCATTTAGGACAATGTTGCACATTGTTTTCTCACTCTTTCCCTCAAACACCATGATTTTTGTTTTATTTACGTTAATTTTGAGTCCCATGTCCTTCATGCTTGTATGAAGTTTATTCAACATTCTTTGCAAGTCCTCGACTGATTCTGCCATAACAATCTTTTCATCTGCGAAAGCTAACCCACGTACCTTAACTGTTTGGAGATCTACACCTTCTTCGTCGAAGAGTGCAGTTCTTAGACAC